>PVJH01009411.1:0-28421 GCA_004026705.1 Nesogale talazaci
GCCCATCTTGTGAATAGCCCAGCATCTAACGCACAGTACCACCAGAGCTCCCTATATCCTTGAAAAGTAGTCAACAATACCCATTAAGAATGAAAACATCAGGGCTGAGCCCCGGTGGCGTAGTGGTTGTGCGCGGGACTGCGGCCCACTGGGACGGAGGTTCAATTCCAGCAGTGGGGCTGGGCCTCCTACTCCCACCACCGGAGAGCAGTGATGCCAAAAAAAAAAAACAAAAAAAAAAACCCAGGTCTACCATTCTTTGTGCAAGTCAGTTTCCACTTAATTAACATGACTTGGGCATCAAGGGACTGATCATACATGGAAGTATTTCAAGCATTTAGTCTCTAGACCTGAAAAACAAAGTGGTGACTCAACCTAAGAAAAACAGTGTTTTGGTGCCTTGTTTTGTTTTCAAATTCCTGTTAGTCCCTACCAATTACTCTCTCATTTGGTGTGATTCACTTATATTGTACAATGGGATGTAATGAGCTTTCTTTGCACCCACTAGCAGTCTGACTCTGCTTCTGACCAATGTTCTGAACTGCCTGCCTGTATAAACACGATCCAGTTCCTCCTTTGCCAACTTTCCCAGTGACTCTTCAGAATCACTTAAGTTGAGAGAACATGAGCTGACGTGCACATCTACTGAGTGCTTCTATTAGAGCTAAGTGGTGAAAAGTGGCCTCAGTACCAAAATAAAACAACAAACAAAAACCAAACATATAAACATCTTTGTAAAAAAAATAGACAATGAGTCCTCAATAAAATGATTTTTTAAAAATAGACAAAAGAGGGGCTGAGCCCTGGTGGCGTAGTGGTTGTGCGCAGTACCGCGGCCCACTGGGATGGAGGTTCAATTCCAGCAGCGGCTCCACAGGAGCAGAGGCCGGGCCTCCTACAACCACCACCAGAGGGCAGTGATGCCCCACCCCAAAATCAAAACAAAAAATAGAGAAAAGAAATCAAACCATGTTAATTTTCTTAAGAACAAAAATGCATACATTTAATTGCCCATACTGCAATTAAACAGATTTTACAGACTAGTGATAAAATGGGGAGGGGGAAACCTACATCATGCTGTCATTAGCTTAAAAATCCAAATTATGCATCAATAGACATATCTTAAATAACAAATGTATTTATGACACAATGGTATTCTTAACGCTTAAAATTATATAGATGTCCCCATGAACTAGGTTTTACCTCAAACTCACCTGGAGCAACTGGACTTATTGCTAAAACTTCCTAATGAAAGAAACAGGTGACTACTAGCCCAAGGGCATAGGACAGGAGGACTTTGATTTGAGTATCATGCCTTGAGGATGTTTAATGAATGGTAGCCCAGTACTACTCCCTACATACACACACACACACACACACACACACACACACACACACACCGTTTTAATGCGCTCAACTCATTATGTATTAATCTGGTAGGTATGGCTCTACTGTGGTGAGAGATTATTATTATTGGAAGATTATCCTTACCACCAACCTCCATTAACTGTGTTCATAGTGCCCCAGTCCCTTAAGAGTTTAATTTGCTTAAATCAATAATTCATTGTATTGTAGTTCATAGCTAGTCTATATCCATATAATTTCCTTTTCTCAACCGTGTTTTAAATTCTATACCTTTGGTTAATGCATAGTGGTTACGCATTAAACTGGTATCTGCAAAGTCAACAGTTCTAAACCGCCAGCCAGCTCTCCTAGACGATGAAGCTTTCTACCGATGCCTCGGGAAGATGACAGAGAACGTTCTATAAGACACAGATGTTTCTAATGAGAACCAGAGACATATATGAACCGCTGTCTTGGCTCATCTAGCTTGTTTATGGGAAATTCCCACAAAATGGTTTCTAGAAGCAATGATTTGAGACCATGCTCACCTGAGTTTTACAAAAGTTTGATATTAGTCATGACCTAATAAATAAACTTTCACAGAGCACAAAAGGACCTTTTAGTTTAAAGAAAAGAGAAGCATTTAACAAGACTAGTGTATTACTACGAGAAATTGGGTGCAGCCACACACCGATCATGGAAGCAGGTTAACACTTCTTGTTTGGGAAAAAAGCTGCATATATACGACAGGAACCACAGTAGCAATATTTTGTATTTGCCTTTGTATAACCAAACCCCTGATGGATTTGGTTCCTTAGTTTGAAGGTTTAGGGTCATGGTTTCATGGAACATCCCTGCTAAATGAGCTAATAATGTGTTCATGTTCAGTACTTCTACTTCCTGGTATGCTACAAAACGCCTGGGGTCTCAGAAACTTGCAGGCAGTCAAGCAGGACACCACCACTGGTCCCTACAGCAGGAGGAAATGGAGTGTGTGGCTGACTGCCTCCAGGAACAACTGCCTTTTCCACCCCAAGACAAGAACCGGGTGATGGTAAGCTGCTACCATTTCTGAACATGGTGATCCCCTGTAGTTTGTGAGGAAGGGTCAGAATGGCTGCACCAATTTGAAGAGTTAAATCAATGTCACCAAACTGTGTGTGTACAAACTTAAATTGGAATATTTTTGCTGTGAATATTTTAAACAATAAAATAATAGAACATCACCAAACTCTTGAATTTGACCTGGAAATATGACATTTCCAATAGCAATAGAGTACCCCTATAGTCCAAACTGTGGTCTTTACCATTTTGCCTAAAAGGAAACAGGGTTCCTTAAAGAAATTTGCTACTTATAGCTCTGGAAATAAAAGTATCACAAGACTGAAATTTTTTTTTTGGGGGGGGGTGGGTATCATTCCCCTCTGGTGGGAGTAGGAGGTCCAGCCTTGCTCCTGTACAGCTGCTGCTGGATTTGAACCGCCAACCCAGTAGGCCGCAGTCCCACACACAACCTCTACACCACCAGGGCTCAATCCTGAAAAATTTTATAGTATCATAAACTAGAGAAGCTAAAAAATATTCCTAGTGTCATGTCAAAAGGAACCAAGAAGAAATTTGAAGGTTTCCCGCTGTGCAATGATGAAATAACACAAGCATCAAATAAAAACATCGATGGATTAAAATATGCACTGATATTAAAAACAAAAGAAACAAACAACACCTTTGGAGTATGTGAAGGAATCAGCCTATCCTAAAAATAGGTAAATAAAAAGAAAACCCCAACCATGTACCCTACCTTTCTTGACAAACTGCTGCTGTGGTATGCTGTCAAGAGGACTCCCACTTAGTCAACCCAGTGAAGCCAGTGTGGGCCAAACCAAACCTCGTCTTTTAGTCCAGTGGTTGAGAACCAATGCTGCGACCCTTTAATACAGTTCCTCATGTTTGGTGACCCCCAACCATAAAATTGTTTCATAGCTACTTCATGACTGTAAGTTTGTTAGTTATGTTTTCCGATGGTTTTAGGCGACTCCTTTGACAGGGTCAATTGACCCCCAAAGGGATTGTGACCCCCAGGTTGCGAACCGCAGCTTTAGTCAGCAGTGAAGCGTTTCCTCCTTGCAGCACCAGAGCTACTTGAACCAACGGTGCCACAGGGTATTTGAGTTGATGTGTGCGATGTTTCCCTATAGGAATAGTCCAGTTTATGCATAAAGAAGAAATTAAAGATTTTAAGACAATGTCATCTGCACTCCCAGGGAAAGGATCTACCCAAGGATGACCATGATGCCCCCACTGTGAGTGTCCTAAAACATCTCAATAATTATAAAACAGTGGCTTTCGTTTTCCCGGGGGGTGGGGGGGGTGTGCATCAGATCAAGCATGAATCTGACCGAGTCTGCAGACTTGCTTAGAGTGCATCAAAATCAGCTGGACAGCTAGTGACACAGACTGCAGGGCGCCACCTCATAGTGACTGATTCCACAGGCCTGTGGTGGGCTACCAGCCCTAGTGATATAGTGGGTTACATGCTGGTCTGCTAACCGCAAAGTTAATAGCAGTTTAAACCCACCTGCTACTTCTTGGGGAGAAGGTGAAGCTGTCTACTCCTATAAAGATTTACAGAACTGGGCTGAGCCCCGGTGGCGTAGTGGTTGTGCGCGGGACTGCGGCCCACTGGGATGGAGGTTCAATTCCAGCCAGTGGGGCTGGGCCTCCTACTCCCACCACCGGAGAGCAGTAACGCCAAAAAAAAAAAAAAATTCAGAACTTAGAAAAATAATCTAAAATATGGATAAAGTTTTTCTAAGCCTTCCCCCCCACCCCCCAGGCCTTTAAAAATCATTGTGAGGAGGAGGAACTTCGGTGAGAATGATTCATGTACTGATGAACTAGTAACAGTTCAGAATGAATTATTCTGAAATTCTTTTCTCGACTTCATGTTCAACAAAATTATGTTGGCAGCTTCAAATCGACCGTGGTAGGAGTATTAAGCCCCGGAAACTGGCAAACACTATAAATTGGAGGTGGCTGTTAAACATTTACCATCATATCAACTGGCCATAAGTTAATCATTGAAAATGGGTGATCGGTAGAAGGAAGTCTATTACATTATTCTTTTTACTATTATCAATGTTTGACATTTTCCATCATAAAAAAGTAAAAAGAGCATTAGAACTTTGGTCTGGAAATAGTAAAACCTGCACTGGCTCTTCTTTCTCCATGGTGGTGGGCTTCTCTGTTTCTGCCTCTACAATGGCTCGCTTTACCCTCAGTAGCAAACCAAGCCCTTCATAGAAGTCCCATGTACCCCATTTCTGTGTTTCCACTCGTCATTTGGTGGGAATTACAATAGGTAACGTCATGATAAATGGAGAAGAGATTCAAGCTGTCAAGGATTTCATCTTGCTTGTATCCATAATCAATGCTCACGGAGGCAGCAGCAGTCAAGAGACCAAGCAGCCGTTGCACTGGGTAAATCTGCTGAACGAGACACCTCTTTAAAGTGTTGAAAAGCAATAACCTTACTCTGAGGACCAAGAGGCCACCTAGTCATAGTATTTTCAACTGCCTCATGTGCATGTGAAAATCGGACACTGAGGGCTGAGCCCCGGTGGCGCAGTGGTTGTGCATGGGACTGCGGCCCACTGGGACGGAGGTTCAATTCCAGCAGTCGGGCTGGGCCTCCTACTCCCACCGCCGGAGAGCAGTGATGCCCCCCCCCCCCAAAAAAAAAAAGAAAATTGGACACTGAATAAAGAAGACCCAAGGAAGAATCAATGCATCTGAATTATGGTGCTGAAGAATATGGGAAGTACCACAGATTGCTAAATGAACAAATCTTAAAAGAAAAAAAAGAATATACAAATCTGTTTCAGAAGAAGTACAGTCAGAACGCTCCTTAGAGACAAAGATGCTCAGACTTTGTCTCCCATATTTTGGATTTGTTTTCAGGTGAGAGCAGGCTCTGGGAAAGAACATCATGCTTGGTAGCGTAGAGAGGCGCTGAAAACGCAGGTCCTGGATGAGATGGACTGAGGCAGGGGCTGACAAAGTGAGCTAAACACGCAGCAGTTGTGAGAGTGGTGCCAGACCGGGCAACGTTTGTTCTGCTGGCCACAGGGGTGCTATGAGTCAGAATCCACTCGACACCATCGAATGATAACAGAATTGTGTATGTGTGTGTGTGTGTGTGGGGGGGGGTGCATGTGCTACAAAAACAAACAACTGAGAAATAAAACTGGAGAAAGGACTTTCCCTAGAGTTTTCACTAGAGGTATGCAGATAGCCAACAAGCACATGAGAAGAGGCTTAATATTATTAGTCATTATGAAGATTGGTCAAAACCTTATGAAAGATTATCTCACTTCCAACTAAAATGGCAACGATAAAATTTGAAGGAAAAAACCCCTCCCACTCCCACCAGAGGGCAGTGATGCCAAAAAACAAAAACAAACCGTCTGCGGCCTGGCTTTCTGGAAGGTGCAGCAGTGAGACAGGCGATAGCGGCTGAAGACTCCTTCAGTTCCAAGAAGCTGCTGGAGCAGTACGACAAGCAGGCGCTCGAGGCTCCTGGAGGCATTGCCCCTGCACCAGTGTGGGCAGCTCCAAACTCTCTACCGGCTGCACAACAATATGAATAATGCCAAGGTATCTTTGAAAAAGAACTCCGCTGCCATCAAATCTGCCAACGTAGTGCTGGGGGGCAGCTCTTCAGTGGGCCAGAGAATCTGGCAGTGCGACATCCTGGGGATTTACTCCACCATCAGCACCCACCAGTGGTCCGAGGCTGTGCAACCCATGGGGCGCAGAGATGCACCCTGGAGTCGCCCCAGCCCCTCCCTGAGCAGGCGATTGACCCCTGCAGCGTAGAAAGCAGGTCACTGAGTCTTTCTTGGACCCCTTCTCCTTCTGTAAAGGGCCCTCAGTGTTTGATGGCAGTACAGGGCGCTGTGGGGGGGGGTGCTGTCCAGTACTCAGGGTGACGCACCCAGGACTCAGGGAGACTCACCATCTGTGAGGAACTTGCATTTCCCTCCCACCTCCTGAGACACTGCCCCCACCCCCACCCCCACTCCCACCCCACCCCACCCTGCCCAGAGTGGGGCACAAGGCAGTTGAGGAAGAGGCTGCGCCGTGGATCTCACTGGAAGGTTGCTGCAGAAAAGCCACTGACTTCAGATGCACCTGGAGAAGGGTTCCCTGGTGACAGCTACCCTCAGAGGGCAGCCTGGGGAGGCATGGTACTAGAAAGGAAGACATGCTGCCTGCAGTCCTCTGGAGGAATGCCCACTCCCCAAGATTCTCCCTGTTTGTCACAGCCCTTTCCCGTTTGAAAACACACACACACACACACACACACACACACACACACAGCATTGATTCTGCATCCATTTAATAAACGTTTAGTGATGGGGGGGGACACAATTAACAGTTGTTGGTAATTAAAAGTTGTTAAGTTGTTGGTATCCCACTGCTAGTGAGAATATAAACTAGTATGGCTTCTGTGAAGAACAGTTTTGTTTAACAAAAAGTTGTGCACGGCTGGGACGGAGGTTCAATTCCAGCAATGGGGCTGGGCCTCCTACTCTCACCACCGGAGAGCAGTGATGCCCCTGCCCCCCCCCCAAAAAAAAAAAGAAAAAGAAAAAGTTGTGCACAGAACAAAACAGTTGCAGACCTGGGTACATGAGGGTAAGTAAAAAAAGTATTGGTACCAAAGTCACAGAACCTTTACTAAACCAAACTATCAAAATGTGAAGAAGCAGTGCACCCGCCATCTAATCCACACCCTTCTAAGGGCAGTGTTTCCATATTGCTAACCCTTCCCTGAAGAATTCTGTGCTTTTCCCATTTATATTTGTTTCTAACAACAGGTTTAAAATCCTGTAAGGCAGCGGTTCTCAAACTGTGGGAACCTTTTACAGGGTCTCCTATTTATAACAGCACCAAAATGACAGTTATGAAGTAGCAACAAAAATAATGTCATGACTGGGGGGGGTCACCAAAACATGAAGAACTGTATGAAAGGGTTACGGCATTAGGAAGGTTGAGAACCACGGCTCTAAGGGCTCAAGTTGTGTTCCTTTTCAATGCTATTTGATTTGGGGGAACAAAAACTATTCTGAAGGGGCAAGATGAGGGTTGTAAGAAAAAAGAGGTAAGGCTCTCTTAGAACAGCCCTCGTGACCATGGGAGAATAAGTAGGTGCCTTGTAATGATAGAAAAAAGTCCTCAATGTAACTTTTTGGGCCTTTTCTTCAAGAATTCAGCTTTTGTCTTTCTTAAAATTTCTTCCTAAGAACCCCCCTATGATCATCCTGTGCTATTTGAGAATATTTATTTTAAAAAGTCAGTCATAACCTGCAGAGCAGACATCTTGAATTTAAATAAGACAAATGGATTACTGAGAGAATTGTCTACAGTCACCCACTGACCACAGAGACATGTTTCATAAATATATTTGGTTTTAAATAAGCCTGAGCGAGTTGAAAACGAGAACTCTAGTAGTCATACTTTTGGACTTTTTTTTTTTTTGGGGGGGGGGGGGGCATCACTGCTCTCCGGTGGTGGGAGTAGGAGGCCCAGCTTCACTGCTGGAATTGAACCTCCATCCCAGTGGGCCGCAGTCCCGCGCACAACCACTATGCCACCAGGGCTCAGCCCCATACTTTTGGACTTACCCCTGTATATTCAGAGGAAATAAAAGCAAGAAGGCAAAGAGAAACCTGTTCCTCAGTGCTCATCGCAGTATTTTTCACTATGACCAAAAGGTAGAAATAACCAAAATGTTCATCAACAGATGACTAGATAAAGAAAAGGTAGTGTAAACATACAATGAAATATGACTTGGCCACAAAGAGAAATTAAGTCCTGATGCATGCCACTACATAGGTGAGCCTTGAAAATATTATGCTGGGGGCTGAGCCCCGGGGGCGTAGTGGTTGTGCGCGGGACTGCGGCCCACTGGGATGGAGGTTCGATTCCAGCTCCACGGAGCAAAGGCTGGGCCTCCTACTCCCACCACCTGAGGGCAGTGATGCCCCCCCAAAAAAAAAAGAAAGAGAAAAAAGAAAATATTATGCTGAGCAAAATAAGTCCATCAAAACAAAATAAATATATTATTTCACTTAGATGAAGTAAGCAAAGTACACAGAAATCAAAGATGAATAGAGATTCCCAAAGATGGGGAAGAGAAATAGTTTTTGTTCAAGAAGCAATGAATTTATGTTAACGGTGGGAGAATATGTGGTAAAAGGTTGCCAAGAATGGTGCATAACATAAAGGTTCAATTTCAGCAGTGGGGCTGGGCCTCCTATTCCCACCACCGGAGAGCAATGATGCCCAAAAACAAACAAACAAACAAAAAAGAATTATTCATGTACCCTGGGGGACGGACAACAGAGAAGTGGGTAAAGGGAGACATCAGACAGTGTAAGATATGACAAAATGATAATTTATAAATTATTAAGGGTACATGAGAGAGGGGAGCAGGGAGGGAGGGGGAAAATGAAGAGCTGACACTAAGGGTTCAAACAGAAAGCAAATGTTTTGAAAACAATGAGGACAACAAATGTACAAATGTGCTTGACATACAACAGTTGTATATATGGATTATGATAAGAGCTGTATGAGTCCCAATAAAATGATTAACTAAATAAAAGAATTATTTTTATTTTTTTTGGGGGGGGGCATCACTGCTCTCTGGTGGTGGGAGTAGGAGGCCCAGCCCCACTGCTGGAATTGAACCTCCATCCCAGTGGACCGCAGTCCCGCGCACAACCACTACGCCACCGGGGCTCAGCCCTACATTTTTTTTTAACTTTTTTTTTCTTCCCTTTTAGATCTTAATTTAAGTAGATCCTCAAATGCAAAAGTTTTAGTCACCAGTATTTGGTGACTTATATTTGGATTTGGGCTTTACTACTTACAATCCTTGCATAACATAGGTTGGTGCACTCTGGCTCTAGTTTCTTGACAATATTGAGATTAACTATCTTCCATTTCTAAGGTGGTTCATTTCAAACCTAGCAGGATGGCAAAACTGACCAATTTCCATGAGTTCCATACAGCCCATTTATAAGGTCTCATGCCTTATTTACATTATGAGCAAATTCAGTAATCCCGTTGGTGGGTGCATTAGGTTGTGTTCTCCAGAGAAGCTAAACCAGTGACACCTATAGAAAGATTTATGGGGGCTGAGTCCCGGTGGCGTAGTGGTTGTGCGCGGGACTGCGGCCCACTGGGAGGGAGGTTCAATTCCAACAGTGGGGCTGGGCCTCCTACTCCCACCACCAGAGGGCAGTGATGCCCCCCCCTTAAAAAAAAAAAAGAGCTGTAAGAACCCCCTGTAGAAAGATTTATATTAAGAAGTGGCTCACACAGTTAAAAAGTTCATTAATTCTAGTCTCGTTCAAGTTCGTGGGTCAGTTCACATGTTGGAGGCTGACAAACCAGGAAGACCACAGGCTGGTGGACACAAGTGAATCTTAGCTTAACAGTCCACTGATGGCTCCTGGAACTGGAAAGCAATATTGCTGAAGGTCAACAAATCAGGTGCAGGAACCAGAGCCAGCAGCCGTGATGAGTTTTCTCAGGATCTGCTTAAAAAGGAGTAGACCACACCCAAGCAGTGTGTTTAAGACTGTAATATCATCAAAGGAGCTTCACTCCCCCTAACTGCCGGTGGCTTCCAGAGTTGACTTTGCTTTCTTAGATACCACCAAGCCAGTGGTTCTCAACCTTCCTAATGCCGCCGCCACCCTTTAATACAGTTTCTCGTGTTGTGGTGACCCCCTAACCATAAAATTATTTTGTTGCTATTTCATAACTGTCAATTTGATACTGAATCAGGCGACCCCTATGAAAGAGCTGTTTGACCCCCAAAGGGGTCGTGACACACAGGTTGAGAATTGCTGCACTAAAGGTCATATCAGAGGCGATTACTGCCAAACTACCCACTGGCCCAGCCAAGCTGACACAAGACTCAAGCAGCACAGTGTTCGGCAAATACCTCACATTCGCATAAGCCTACCCAAGCATTTGGTAGGAATTGTAAACACTATGACATTATGACTAATGTATCGCATACAGTAAAGTATGTGGAAGCAGCTCACTGGAGTACATAATTCCCACCCCCCCCCCCACAAAACTGAAAATATTATGAATAGTAAGCATAAGGTATAGAATTGAAGAAAATGTAGGAAATCTTCCACATTCTCAATTAAGTATTTTTATCAAAGTAATCCAAGGAGCCCAGGTGGTTACATGTTGGGTTGTTAACTTCAAAATCAGTAGTTCAAATCCATCCATCAGCTGCTCCGAGGGAGGAAGGCAAGGTTTTCTACTCCCACCAAGAGTTACGGTCTGGAAAACTCAAAGGGGTAGTTCTGCCCTGTCTGAAAGGGTCACTATGCGTCTGTATCTACTGATAGTGGCAGTGAGTCTGGTTTTTCAGTTACCAGGATAACTAAATCAATCACAGGCAGTACCTGGATAATGACCAAGATTAATCCTTAAAACTGCCGTTCAGGTGAACTTGTTGAAAGAGGTGCATGTGGTTCTTACTTAGCCTTACCTTAGTCCCTAATTGCTCAAACTTGGCTGATCACTGGAATCACTTGGGGATCTAGGGAAACTACAGAGCCCTGGGATTTGCCCCCTAGAGATTCTGGCTCATTAGGCTGTAAATGGAGTCCAGAGATCTACAGTTTCACCAAATCTACAGGTGATTCATTCGAAAGATCAGTCAAGTTTAGCAACACAGACTTTAATACAAAAGGCTTATAGTTTTTTCAATGATTTAAGAGCTGCATGTGAAGGTAACTGCGATGAGTAGGAGTTTAAGTTAAACCATTTCAAAGCTAGTAAAAGTTACATTATATTAAAGGGTAAGGGTGATTCTTTTTTTTTTTTGTGGGCATCACTGCTCTCCGGTGGTGGGAGTAGGAGGCCCAGCCCCACTGCTGGAATTGCACCTCCGTCCCAGTGGGCCGCAGTCCCGCGCACAACCACTACGCCACCGGGGCTCAGCCCCCCAGCTACTCTTTTTTAAACAGCTACCAAATCCTATGAGCAGTCCGATCAATACTGAACAGTTCTTTCTTTGCAGGTTATTTGGGGTCTTAATCATCTTCTCCTTCGTCATCTATTTCTCTTCACCTTTACCACTCTTCATCTTCATCCTTCTCACCTTCATCTTCATCAACTTCTCCATCTTGGCTGCAATCTTCTGCCTCTCCACTGACTTCATCTTCGTCGTCATCCTCTTCATCAAAATACTACTCACCATCCTCATCTTCTCCTTCCTCCTCCTCCTCCTCCTCTACACCGTGCACCTCCGCATCTGTGTCAGGGGCTTCCTGGCCCTCGAGGTTGTAGCCATCCAGCTAGGTCAGCTAGGGCAAGAGCTTAAAGACGCTCTCTCGGTAATCATTCAAGTTAGTGACCTCCCAGTTAAAGAGATACAGGCTTTTCAGACAACCCCATGTTTTCAAAGGTTCCTAGGTGCTGATGTCTTTCAGCTTATTCCCACTGAAGTTTAGGTGGGTGAGGTTTGGAAGTTTCTCAGCTAACATGTCCAGACCACCGAAGATTCTATTGTCACTGGAGCGCAAGCTTTTTCAATTTCGGTAGCTTGGGGAAATTTGAAACTGAAATCAAGCCTACATTTATTAAGCTGAGCAACTCTAAGTTCACAAATTCAGCTGCTAAACCTTCAATCTTTCTGTCATTTGATTTGCAGTTGTCCAGGACCAGTTCTTGAACCTGACGGCACGAGTGAGGCGCAGCGGGGCCTCCAAGGTCAACCCCCCACACGTCCCAGCCCGCCAGACTCAGGCCGGGGGACGGCCGGGGGGAGCTAGAAGAGGCGACGTTTCAAAGCTGGCTTGGTGCCAGGGCAGCCCCTCCAGCAGTGCAGCTAGCGCCCGCCCCGCCACAGTCTGCCCAAGGGTCGCCCCTATTTTTATTATACTAGTGACTTTTTAGTTCTTTCATTTATCCAAAAAAGCAAGACATTTACAAGCAGCAATAAATTTAAAATTCCTACAAATAAAAAATCTATCCCAATAAACATAATTCATGGTATATTAACAGATAGTTGAGAGGTTTGAGAGTTGAGGTTTCACTAAGTTGCTTTTCCCTTCATCTCTGGATAAAGGATTTTGTACAGAGAAAGATAATACTTTTAAGAAAGAAAAACAAGGGCTGAGCACCGGTGGCATAAGTGGTTGAGTGTGGAACTGCAGCCTGCGGACTTGGCGGTTCAAATCCAGTGGTGGCTCTCAGGAGCAGCACTGGGTAGTGCCCACGACCACCACAGGCAGTGATGCCCACAAAAAAAAAAAAAAAAAGAAAAGAAAAACAAAGACCCTACAGTCTAAATACAGGATTTGTCTTCCTTTAATGTATCCATGGAATTCAAAATGGCCAATAGATAAATTAGAAAAATCAATGAACTTTTTCAAAGAGATCATGTCCCTTAGCTTAAACATTTGCCTTTATAAAATTAAAGACAAAGTCCTGAATCCATGACATAAAAAAAAAAAAAAACAGGGCTGAGCCCCGGTGGCTTAAGTGTTTGAGTGTGGGACTGCGGCCCACGGGCTTGGTGGTTCAAATCCAGCGGTGGCTCTCAGGAGCAGCACTGGGTAGCTCCCACGACCACCAGAGGGCAATGATGCAAAAAAAAAAAAAAAAAAAAAAAAAAAGTAAAACATTACTCTATTAATTACAAACCAAATAACACGTTCTTCTCTGTAGTTTCTGCGTATGAAATGTCCCATTTCCCCCCTCTCTTCAAAGACCATGCTCCATCAATTTGCCACCGATTCCCTTCCTTCTGCACATGAATAATATAATGGATGAATCTCTGGCTATTAACAAAATCAAACTCAAAACCTTCCTTTGGACCCACTGTACACGCAACCTACCTTCATCCTGTCCTTCTCCTGCACATCTTCAAAATCTACTCCCCAGGCTTTGGTCTCCAATTTCAATTTCGGTAGGTCCCACCTCTCACATACACAACTCCCTCACCCACTGCTTGCACTTAATCCTAGCTCCGATCTAAGAACAGTTCGTTCCTTTGGACCTGGTCCAGCTTGATGCTCAACCTCCTGAAGAGACCACTGAAGATAGGGGTGCTACAACAAAGTGAGCAACGAAACGAGATGGTGCCCAAATTTCACAAAGCTAGCAGCTCGGGGGTCTTAAAAGGCTTGTTTTTTGTTTTTGTTGTTGTTGTTTTTTGTTTTGTGTGTGGGCATCACTGCCCCCTGGTGGGAGTAAGAGGTCCAGCCTTGCTCCTGGAGAGCTGCTGCTGGATTTGAACCACCAGTCCCGCACACAACCACTGCACCACCGGCGCTCAGTCCAAAAGGTTTGTTTTCAAACAACCATCTAAGTAAGGCAACAACTCAGTCCACAAGGACAAGCGCATCAGCTGGATTGTAAATAACATGATCCAAACCTAAAGGAGCGAATGGCATCGGAGCTTAAGTTGCGAACACCCAGTTTGCAGAAGGTTATGGATGACAGTGGAAGCCCAAAACCCATTTGTCGTGTCTACGCATGGAATAAGCCTCTGGTAAATCCCCTCCAGTCATCATTGAGCGATGTGATAAGCCCTGTTACCAGTCAGAGAGCACTAAACAGTCAAAGATGGCAGATGTACGTAATCTCTTCTCATTCGATCTCCCCCTCTTGACCCATTTTGAAGCTGTTTCTGCTTAAAGAGTAAAGGGAGAAATACATGTGGATGAAGCCCCTGGTGAATTCCCACTGACTATGGACCAGGGATATGAATACCCTTGGTAAAATGCAGCATGTATTGGAAAGTGGATTGTTACAGATGCAATTAGTTTTAAATTACCACCCTATCATTTGATCTCCCTTATGATCCATTTAAATTTGCTCTAGTTTTTAACATTTTCTGCTCTTTATTTCAATTGAGGTTTTCATCTGTTTTACCGTATTTTTGTTTGTTTTTTAATGTTTTTCTGTATATGAAATCCAGGATAGGTAAATCTATACAGACAGTAACTAGATTAATGGTTCCTTTGTGGTATGGCAGGAGAGGTTGGGGGAGAATGAGAGTTAATTACAATAAGTACAGGAATGAAGAAAATGTTCTAAAATTGACTGTGGTGATGCTTATACAACTCTTCTTGATGTGACTGAACTATTGAACTGCATGATATGTGAATTATATGTCAATAAGACTGTTAGAGGAAAAAAGATTTCTGAGACTAATTCTTTTTTAAGTTTATTAATAAATCATTTTATTGGGGACTTTTACAGCTCTTTTTTGTTGTTGTTGTTGTTGCTGTTGTTTTTGGGCATCACTGCTCTCAGGCAGTGGGAGTAGGAGGCCCAGCCCCACTGCTGGAATTGAACCTCTGTCCCAGTGGGCCGCAGTCCCGTGCACAACCACTACGCCACCGGGGCTCAGCCCTTTTTTTGGGGGGGGGCTACAGCTCTTATAACAATCTGTGCACCAATTTTTTTATCATTTTATTGGGGGCTTTTACGACTCGTTACAAACCATACATCAATTGTATCCAGAATATTTGTACATATATTCCATCCTTCTTTTTTAGACATTTAATTTCCATTGAGCCTTTGGGATCAGCTCCCACCCAGCCCCCTCCCACTCCCAACCCTCATGGCCCCCTGACCACGATCTCCCTTCCTCTCTGGTTTCTGTTGTTCTTCCCACTGGCGCTGTGTGTGTGTGTGTGTGTGTGTGTGTGTGTGTAAGTGCCATTCGTTGTGAACAGTGTCCCCCCATCCCCCTGCCTTTTGGTATGTCTATGTACATATGTTGTCATCATTTTCTTTCTGCTTGAGTCCTTGATATTAGTTGCTTTTTCCCCTCTCTCCTGAACACTCAATCTGTACAGAAGCAGACAGATAACTCAGTCTCCCAAAACCCTTGAGGTTGGCAGACCAGCGCTGAGTCTACTGCACCACCACCGTTCCTTCTGCATCGCCCTAAAACTACAAACCCACTGCCCTTACCCTAGTCTGAGTCAGAGCGACCCAATTACAGGGCTTCTGAGACCGTGCACCTGACAGGAGCAGAAAGCCTCATCTTTTTTGGGGGGGAGGAGGGCATCACTGCCCTCTGGTGGTGGGAGTAGGAGGCCCAGCCTTGCTCCTAGAGAGCTGCTCCTGGAGATTTGAACCTCCAACCCAGTGGGCCGCAGTCCCACGCACAACCACTGCGCCACCGGACTCAGCCCCAGGAGGCCTCCTCTTTCTTCCACAGAATGACTAGAGGTTTGAAATGCCATTCTTGCTGTTAGCAGCCCAATGCTAGCTCCATGCAGGCTCCTTCAGAGTCACCACATGACTCAGACATTCTATTCCTAAATATAGGAAGTGTCTTCAAGTTTGTAAAAAAAATTTTCCATGATCTTTTCATTCCATTTTTCCAGGAATTTTTTGAGGTCTCTTCATATTTCCATGAGAATTTTTTTTTTTTAGATCATAGCTTCTTTTTTGCGGGGTGGGGTGGGGTATCACTGCTCTGGTGGGAGTAGGAGGCCCAGCCTTGCTCCTGGAGAGCTGCTGCTGCATTTGAACCGCCAACCCTGTGGGTCTCAGTCCCGCACACAACCACTACATCACCAGGGCTCAGCCCCCAAGAAAAATTTTTAAATATATGTTAACATAAAAATTTGAAAACAAATTTCATAGCAGCATTGCTCAAAGTAGCGAAAAAATTGAGAAATTAACCCAGAGTACCTCAACTGATGAATTTCTGTTGTGTACTGTTGATTCCAAATCCTAACTACCCTATAAGACAGAGTAACAGTGCCCCATAGGGTTTTCAAAGGCTATGGCTATGAACCAGGCTAGCAGCAGAATGCCTAACTATTGTGCCAGTAGGGCTACTCAGTATATGAGACGATAAACAAAATTTGGTATACTCATACACTGGAGTAGTACCAGCTATATACAGAATGAAGTACTACTGATCAGCTACAACAGGAATAAACCTTGAAAACATCATGCTAATAAACAAAAGCAGCCAGATATAAAAGCCCAAATATTGTATGACTTCATTTATATGAAACATCCCAAATGGCCAAATCTGGAGAGAGACAAAGTAAATTAGTGGTTGCCACTTAGGGGAAAGAAGAGATTAATGCAGTGATTGCTAATGGACACAGAATTCCTTTTGGGGGTGATGAAAATGTTATAGAATTATATAATGATGGCAGTACAACTTTGCAGATATACTAAAACCCACTAAAGTACACACTTTTTTAAAAACTAAGCTTTACAAGAATTATATCTAAATTATGAAAAAAAATTTGACTGATGCAATATATAGAATCAAAGTTAAGTATTTGCAGGCTAAATAATTAAAGGCATTATTTTATAACCAGGATTTACCAATAACCAGGATTTACCAAACATAGATAAAAGGAGGACGGTAAAAGGAAGAGTCAAGGGTAACACCACCCCAACCCCCAAACCTCCGCTCTTCAATCTTGGCATTTCCTCAGGCTTTCAAAGTCAACCCAAAATGCCAGCTTTTTCCAAGATCACGTTACAACCTTACTCTATTTGATCTTGGTATCTTCATACACTTCATACCTTCCTTCCAGTTCTGATCCGGCTCCCAAGTCCCAGTGTCATCCTTCCCATGGTCTCCTGGCCGTCTCTGCCTAGCCATTCTATAAGCACGCTGATGTTTTCTTAAACAAGGAAGCTTCAAAGTTTGTGAAAAATGGAATTGAACAAACTTTCTAAATCCCCCTCATATACATACTTATCGTTGTTGTGAGGTACCCTCGATTCCAAGTCATGGTGACCCCATGTGATAAGCGTAGAATGACCTCAGAGTTTTCTATGCTATTATCAGTTTACTGCCAGGAGCAGATTACCAGGTCTCTCTTCAATGGGTTTGAACTACTGGCATTTTGTTAGCAGCCAATAGCCCTCCTTTCTTTGTATATATACGCTTAGCACAATTAGAAAACAGCAGAGGGATTCACAATTAACAAGAAATAAATGAAATATTAAATATCTATTATTAAAACTCTCACCTTGTTCAACTGTTCTCCAAGTGCAATACCTAGTGCCAAAAAGTCCCCTGGGAAGGCTTTACAAATGGTTAATTAAGCACTTGACTTCCCACCAAAAGGGATGGCATCCAGAAAGGAAGCACTGACATGTGCCTCAGAAGAAAGACCTGGCAATCTACTTCTAACCGATCACAGCCGCTGAAAAGTCTATGAAGTGCAAGGATACTCAGAAGTACATGTGATTAAACACAGTCTACTACATTCCCTTGATTTCAAAAACGTCAGTAAAAAAATTATTTTATCAATACTTTTGAAACCAACTCCAGCACATTAACAATATTATACACTATGGTCTAGTGGGATTTATTCCAAGAATGCAAGGATGGCTCAATATGTAAAATTCAATCGATGTAGGCTGAGCCCTGGTGGCGCAGTGGTTGTGCGCAGGACTGTGGCCCACTGGATTGGTGGTTCAAATCCAGTAGCAGCTCTCCAGGAGTAAGGCTGGGCCTCCTACTCCCACGAGGGGGCAGTGATGCCAAAAAAATTCAATCAATGTAACACATATCCATAAAGTAAAATAAAGATAACTACATGATTTAACTAATGCAGAAAAACATTCTTATATACTCCCAAATCCTTTCATTACAAAAACACTAAACAATTAGAGACAGAAGAGAATTCCTCAACCAATAAAGGTCATTTATGTCAAAACTATACCAGGATCCCTGGTGGCGTAGTGCTTACATGTTACTGACCTTGCAGTAACTCAAAACCAAAGCCACACTGTAAAAGAAAAATGGGGCTTCATACTCCCGTAAAGAGTTACAGCCTTAAAAACTCACTAGGTAGGGCTGAGCCCCGGTGGTGTAGTGGTTGTGCGCGGGACTGCAGCCCACTGGGATGGAGGTTCAATTCCAGCTCACAGGAGCTCCTACTCCCACCACCAGAGGGCAGTGATGGCTAAAAAACTAAAAAAAAAAACCTCACTAGGGCAGTCCTACCCTATCCTACAGAGTCATTGTGAGTCACAGCATTGACTCAATGGCATTGAGTTTGGTTTTGAGTTTATGTAAATTCCACATCAACTAACACCATATTCAAAGGGAGAAAACTGAAAAGATTTTCTCCTAAGATCAGAAACAAGACAAGGATGCCTGCTTCCATAGCTTCTGTTCAGGAGGGTACTCAAGAGTTCAGTCAGAGTAATCAGACAAGAAAAAGAAAGAAAAGGCATTCAAGCTAGAAATAAAAAGTAAAACTGTCTCAATTTGCATATGACATGATTTTATATATAAATCCTAAAGAATCCACACAAAAAACTACTTTAGCTAACGAATTCAGCAAAGTTGCAGAATATGATGTCAACACTGAAAAACCAAATTGTATTTTTATGAGCAAGTTTAAACTAGCAATGAGAAATCTGAAAATTAAAATGATCCCATTTATAATGGCATCAAGACAAAATACTTATGAATGAACTTAACAAAGGCAGTGTAAAACTTGTACATTAAAATCAAGAAAAGACATTTTGTGTATCACTTTTAAAATTCCAATAGTCTTTTTTGGGGGGAGGGGGCAGAAATGGAAAAACAGATGTTCTAATTCACATGGAATTACGAAGGACCAAGAATCATCATATCAACCTTGAAAAAGAAGAACAAAGTTGTATAACTAACACTTCCCAATTTTAAAACTTATTACAAGCTACAGTCATTATAACTGCCGGATACCAGGTCCAAGGACAGACACATATAGAAATGAAAGCCCAGAAATAAATCCATCTGTCTATGATTTCTGATAAGGGGTCAAAGTTCACTCAACGAGGAAGAAACAGTCTTTAATAAATGGTAGTGGCAAAATTGGGTATCCATATGTAGAAACAGAAAAGCAAATTCAAAATGGATCAGGGATCCAAAAGCTAGAATTAAAAAGTTCTTAAAATTAAACAAGGATAAGACTATGAAGCCTAACTTTTTTTGGGGGGGTGGGCTTAATTTTTTAATAATAAATTATGGCCAGGGGGGACGGTCGGGGGTAGGGTTAAAAGATAATACTAATAAATTATCACACACATGCAAAACAGTGGAAAACAACTTAGATCACTGGAACATCTTAAAAATTAAATATTTATGGTATCAAAAGACCTTTTTGAGAGCAAAAAGCCTGCACACTAGGAAAAATCTTCAGAAAAAAACACGCCCAATATCGGACTAATGTCCAATATAAAAAATTATCCAACTTAACAAATAAAGGACTAATACCAACGAAAAGAGGGGCAAAGGATATAAACAGGCAATTTCACAAACACACACAAAAAGACGTTCACACCGTCAACAAAATACATGGAGGAAAAAGCGGCCACTAGTTATTTAAAACAAAAAACAAAACCTGCTGTCATACAGTTGACCCTGATCCACAGCAACTCTAACGGACAGAAGCAAATCGCCACATCTTTCTTCTGCAGAGCAGAGAGTGCACTTGAACTAGCCACCTTCTGGTTAGCGACTGATAGCTTAACCAGCGCTCCAAGATCGACCAGTGAAAACCCCAAACTGAATCCACTGCTAGAGCTGGTATGGGCTGATAGCGACCCTGGAGCAGAGTAGAACTGCTCCTGTGAAATCCTCACAGGCTCAGAAGCCTCACCTATCTTCGGAGAAACAACGGAGGGGTTTGAACTGCTGATCTTGCTAACCTTGTAGTTAGCAACCAAACACATAACCCACTACACAGTAGGATTCAGTGGAGAGCTGCAAAACAAACGTACCCTAAGAAACCATCTCTGGTTGTGCGCAGGACTGCGGCCCACTGGGATGGAGGTTCGATTCCAGCTCCACGGAGCAAAGGCTGGGCCTCCTACTCCCACCACCTGAGGGCAGTGATGCCCAAAAAAAAAAAAAAAAAAGAAAAAGAAACTATCTCACTCTTGCCAAAATGACTTTGGTCAGAATAACAAACATTGGAGAGTATGTAGCGAAGCAAGACAACCCATAGAGAGAATGTATTTCCAAATCGTCTGTCTGATAAGGGACTTGTATTGAGAATACATAAAGAATTATTACAACTCAATCATAAAATAATCCTTAAGGAAACAGAGGAAAGACCTAGGAAGCCAAGCGATGGATAGAGGTATAAACATAGGGGTATGTATGTGCAGATACACTAAGTCAGAAAAAAATAGATGTCTTAGCACATATATACATATATATATATATTTATATGGCATTGCTAATGCACTGAGGTAGTGGACAGAATTTAGGCCTATGCTCAAGCCTTTCCTCAATGCAAGAACACTTTTTGAAACAACCCAGCATTCTGTGATGTCCACCCTCCCTTCAAGATCACTGAAGACAAAACAGGTGCATAAGCAAATGTGGTGAAGAAAGCTGATGGTGTCCAGCTATCAAAAGACATAGCGTCTGGGGTCTTAACGGCTTGGAGTTATTAAGTGGCCATCTAACAGAGAAGCAACAAGTCCAAATGGAAGAAGCACACCAGTCTGTGCAAACATGACAGGTCCACAGGATTTGTTAACAGACATCAAAAGACCCCAAACAAACAAAAACGTATTGTTGAGAACGAGGGGAAACTGAACAGAGACCCAAAACCCATCTGCAGAAAATGGGACAAGGAAAGGATGAGTCAACCAGGGTGCAGTACAGCACTCATGAAACACACAATATTCCTCTCATTTTTTGAGGCTTTCTCACCCCCCACTACCGTGACCCCAGCCCTGACTTTCACTGTAGGCTAAATTGGAGCACGTACACGGGTATGGAAAAGAACCCATGACACAAGGAACCCAGGTCAGATAAACCTACCTCAGGAACAGAAATGGGAACAGTGATATCAGGAAAGTAAAGGTTGGGGGAGATACGGCGAGCGGACCAAAATCATCAATACACACACACACACACACACACACACACACACACACACACCCCAGGGGGACAAACAACAGAAATCATGGGGTAAAGGGAGACAGTGGTTGGTGTAAGATATAAAAATAAAAAACAAGTTATAATTAAGGACTCATGAGGAAGTGAGGGGGTGAGGGAGGGAAAAGAGATGAACTAATACTAAATGCTTAGAAAATAATGGAGGCAACACATGTACAAATGTACTTGATACAACTGATGTATAGATTGTTATGAGAGCTGTTAAGAGCCAAATGAAGGTGGAACATGACAGTGGGACAAGAAGAAAGTGAAAGGAAATAGAGGGAAAAATAGGAAGCAAAGGACATATAAAGAGGTCTAAATACAGGCAACTACATATGAAAATGTTTATATATAATGATAGGGAAATAGATCTATGTACAAATAATTATATGTTAAGTATTAAGGTAGCAGATGGGCATCTGGCCTCTACTCAAGTACTCTCAACGCAAGAACACTTTGTTCTAACAACCCAGCATGCTGTGATGCTCACCTTCCCTACACAATAGCTGAAGACAAAATGGGTGCATAAGCAAATGTAGTGAAGAAAGACGAGGATGCCAGGCTACCAAAAGATATAATGTCTGGGGTCTTAAAGGTTTGAACATAAACATAAAAGTGGCCATCTAGCTAGGAAACAACAAAGCCCACTTGGAAAAAGCACACCAGGCTGTATGATCATGAGGTGTCAATGGGATCAGGTATCAGGCATCAAAGACTCAGAACCAAAAATCATATCTATGTGAATGAGGCTGGGGGTGTGGAGTGGAGACCCAATTGGACATCCCCTCACAGAAGGGTCACAAGAAAGAGGTGAGCTAGTCAGGGTGCAGCATAGCATCAATGAAACATACAACGTTCCTCTTAATTCTTTAACGCTTCCTCCTCTCCCCATCATGACCCCAATTCTACCTTACAAATCCAGCTAGACCAGAGCACGTACACTGACAGATGTAAGAACTGAAACACAAGAAATCCAAGACAAATAACCCCCTCAGGGCTCAAATTGGGAGCCACGATACCAGGAGGGTAGGGAGAAGGTGGGGAGAAAGGAGGAAGCAATCACGATGATTGACATATATTACTCCCATCCCCATCCCAGGGGGACAAACAAAAGAAAAGTGGGTTCAGGGAGACAGTGGTTGGTGTAAGTCAAGAAAAAATAATAATTTATAAATTATCAAGGGCTCATGAGGGAGGGTGGAGAAGGGAGGGGAAAAAATGAGGAGCTGATACCAAGGGCTCAAGTAAATGAAAAAGTTTTGAAAGGGATAATGGCAATGTATGTACAAATGTGCTTGACACAATGGGTGTATGGATTGTGATATGAGCTGCAAGTGCCCCCAATAAAATTATCTTAAAAAATAAAACAACTCAAATAAAATAGTGACAAAGGATCTAAATGGATATTGCACAAGGAAGATATAAAATTAGCAAATAAATACCTTTCTTAGAATGGTTAATGTAATTAGTTACCAGAGAAATGCAAATCAAGGCTTTTCATATCCTATTAGGTTGACTCTAATAAAAAAGAGGTAATAAAGGTATGGGAAAGGACGTAGAGGAACCGGAGCGCTAATGCACTGACCGTGTGATTGTAAAACGGTGTGATCACTTTAGAAAACAATCTGGCGGTTCTCAAAAAGCTTAAAAGTTTAACATAGAGTTAGTAGATGATTCAGCAATTCTATTCCTATGTAAATAACCAAGAGAATTAAAACGTAAAAAAACCCAACATGTGTCAAGATAAAAAATTATACACAAATGATCACAGAAGCATTATTTATCACAGTCAAATAGTGGCAACCCAAATAAATGGATAAACAAATTCTGTCCCAATCATACAATTGAATTATTATTCAGTAATAAAAAGGAACCAAATACTGGTGCATAGATGAACCTTGACATGTGGGAAGTGAAAGAAGCCAGGTGCAAAAGGCCACATACAGTATGAGTCCATTTACATGAAATGTCCAGAATAGGCAAATCTATGGGAACAGAAAGCAAATTGGTGATTGTGAAAGCCTGACAGGAATGGGGACATAGGAGGTGATGGCTCATGAATATGGAGTTTCTTTTGATGGTAATGAGAATGTTTTAAAATAGATTACATGATGCATGCTGGACCCGATAGTTGTTTTTTTTTTCTTAAAAAAAATTTTTTTTAGGCATCACTGCCCTCTGGTGGTGGGAGTAAGAGGCCCAGCCTTTGCTCCTATGAGCTGGAATTGAACCTCCATCCCAGTGGGCCACAGTCCCACACACAACCACTATGACACCGGGGCCCAGCTCGATACAGTTTTCAACATCACTGTAATTTTGTTTTGTTTGGGTCCATTCACATTAGAGTGTAGCTGAAACATGTTACATCATCGGAGGTCACCCTCCTGAAGTTGAGTTATATGTTCTTTTGATTTTCAGTATATGAAACTCAGGGCTAATGAACCTGGAGGGACAGCAGGTAGAATAAGGGTTTCAGGGAGTAAGGGATTCAGCAGTGTTGGGCAGGAGGGGAGGAAATGCCTAAAAGGGGGTAGATGTCAAGGAGTCCAGGAAGAAAAATGATGTTGAGAAACTGATTGTAGTAGCAATGACACAATTCTGCTTGACGTGATTGAACTATGGAATGATATATATATATTACTCTCAATATTAACAATAAAGCATGCAGATAAATGCAGAGAGGCAAAATACTTGAGTCCTTAATGAGCCAGTAAAATTTTAAATCTGAAGGGGAAAAAAGATTATGGCTGCACAAATATGTAAATATTTTTGAAATCACCAAATTGCATGTTCTAAATATGTGAGTTGTAACAGGAAGCGAATTATATCTCAAAAATATTTCTTTGCTACCCAAAGAAATGCTGGGATGACTCACAAGGATAAAATGCTTAATGGTAATTTCAAAAAGTGAATCAAATCTGAATGTCCACTTACTGTCTTTATGATGCATTTAGAGTACGTTAGTTTACTAAGTCTAAATTCTTTTGTTTTCCCAAGTTAGACATTCATTTTAATCCTTCATAATTTGACGTGATGACAGGTTGTTACTACAACTCAAAACTAATAACATTATTTAAATGAGATCCTATTTAGTATGAAATTGTCCTATTTGGCAGGAAAATGGTGGTTAGTCATGCATACCCTTAAGCAGGACTTTACTAGGCAAAACCTTCTTAGTAGTCATAGTTTTCTTTTTCTTTGTTTGTTTTGTTTTTTTGGGGGGGGCATCACTGCTCTCTGGTGGTGGGAGTAGGAGGCCCAGCCTTTGCTCCGTGGTGCTGGAATCGAACCTCCATCCCAGTGGGCCAGAGTCCCACGCATAATCACTACGCCACCGGGGCTCAGCCCCGGTAGTACTTTTTTTTTTAACTTTTTAGCATCACTGCCTCTGGTGGTCATGGGCACTACCCAGTGCTGCTCCTCAGAGCCGCTGCTGGATTTGAACCGCCAAGCCCATGGACCACAGTCCCGCACTCAACCACTTACGCCACCGGGGCGCAGCCTCAACGGTAGTTATTTTTTTTTTAATTTATTTTATTTTGGGGGGGGCATCACCGCAATCGGGTGGTGGAAGTAGGAGGCCCAGCCTTTGTTCCGTGGAGCTGGAATCGAACCTCCATCCCAGTGGGCCGCAGTCCCACACACAACCACTATGCCACCGGGGCTCAGCGCAATGGTAGTCTTTTTTAAAATATGAGTTCTAATTTTAGTTCGCATGTGCTTAAACAAAAAACCAAACTCACTTCTATAGAGCCAACGCTAATTCCTATAGACCCAATAGCATAGGGTAAAACTGGCCTATGGGTCTCTGAGACTGTCAGTCTTTACTGGTGCAGAAGGGCTCATCTTTTGCCCATGGAAGAGCGGGTGGTTTTGAACTGCCAATCTTGACATTAGCAACCCAGTAAGTAACCGCGTGGTCACCAGGGCTCCTTATTAGTTATTAGTGTGTGTACCTCTAAGAATGCCTAATGTATTCTGATCTAGTGTCTGCAAACACTCGCCCACCTTGTCTTATTATTTCACAGAGCCCTGGGGGCACAGCAGTTAAGCAGTAGACTTAACTGCAAGGACAGCAGGTTGAAGCCACCGCCACTCCGCAGAACAAAGATGAGTTTTCTATTCCTGTAAGAGCTGGTCTCGAAAACACACGGCGGCAGTTCTACTCTGTCCTATAGGCTTGCTGTGAGTCTACATCCGTTAGATGCCAGTGAGTGTGCTTTGTTTTGTATTATTTCTGTAACTATACAGTGTAACCCCTTAGGAGGCCAAGTTAAAAGTTTATATAGCAAGAAAACAGAATAGCGAACAAAGACTTTTAAAGTCAACTCAAATGGGTAAGAGTTCAGATTTCTATTGAACATGCTACCAAAGGGGCTTACAGTGAAAAAGATCAAAGCCCATGCTAAGTCAACTCAACTTTGAAAACGGTATCAAAGATGATAAAGAAGAAGGATAGAATAAAAAAATGTGAAACTAGTTTTACCCGTGAGAGGGTGATTTTTAAAAATATTCCGCTAATGTTTTGTGTAAATAAAAATTGTGGCAAAACCAGTTACAGCTTTGTGATTTACAGAGTGACAGTAAAAAAGTCCTGCAGTCACTCCTGAAACAAAGCTCTTTAAAAAAAACACACCTATCCCTGAGAGATTGCTATCACTGTGCCAATTTTAAAGATAAGCAAACCTGATATGAAACACATTTCCCTGAAGCAAATCTGTGTGAGAGATATGAAAAACAACGATTTTTGTAGCCAAGGTCTATGATGAAAAAACCCATTGACTGTGCAATGAAGAGGTCAAGGAAACGCAAAACAACACAAATAAACTGAGAGCTAGTCCTGATGCTTAAACCTCCTGCAGCTCTGAACTCCTCAGCAGTGGTTGACGCTAGCAGGGGCTGATGTGTGGGGCCAGGACGAACTCACTCCGAATTTCTCAGTTTTAAGTGTCTAACTTGGTCTCTCAAGTCACAGGTATGTTAAATTTCAGCTGTTCCAAAATAGGCACATCTTTTTTTTTTTTTCTCCTTAGAACGCATTTTGCTTTAATTACCCTGTAAGAACAATCTGGAGAAAGCATTATTGAACATTTCAAGGGTGTGGAGCTGTTTGATAAATGCTGTTTGCATGTTTTTCTTTCATTCAGTTCTGTTTTCACCGTACCGGGGCACATGGTATCACGTCACTGTTCTATCCCGTTCCAGCACTGTTCTGACCTGTCCCCATGTTTGACCAGAGAGTAAGACCCACCAAACGTGGTACACCACCACCCACCTCCAGGGTGCCAAGGAAACAGCCCCCTCACAGGCCCAACTTTGATGTGGAAATAAGGAGCCCTGCTGGACTTCCATTAAAAGGAAGATCTTTTAAAACCTTTAATTCGTGAAGGTTATCGTAGTGGAACCAGAGTGGCATTCGTCCTGTCATCGGGGCCGCTGGTGTGGAAGAAGATCCGGTTGTGATCTCTCTGCGGGACTCAGAGGGAGCAGAGGTTCTGAAAATAGGCTAATCTCATTGTCAGTTTGATAAAGCCTATATTGAAGCAATCAAGTAAAATGGAATTGTTTGACAGTCTTGCTTGAATCAGATGTAGAAAAGGGAATTTTTCTTCTTTCCTGCAACCCACACACTAATCACGATTTTGGGTATCACTCTTAAAAAAAAAAAAAATTAGTTATCTGACAGCAGATAATAGTCATTTTTAAGTGCAAGAAGAATCGGTTTGTGTTCATCCCCATAGCCATTTGATTTCTTTTAACCAGTTTTCTTTCTTTTTTTTTTTTTTTTGGGGGGGGTGGCATCACTGCCCTCCGGTGGTGGGAGTAGGAGGCCCAGCCCCACTGCTGGAATGGAACCTCCGTCCCAGTGGGCCGCAGTCCCGCGCACAGCCACGACGCCCCCGGGGCTCAGCCCTAACCAGTTTTTTTTTTTTTTTTTTTTTTTTTTAACAAGAATACACAATTTCAAACCAAATTCCTCGGGTCTCCATTTAAAAAAAAAAAAAAAAAAAACGTAGTCAAGTGGTGAAAACACCCGCTTGGAACTGAAAAAGAAATGTTCTATTTCAAGAAGGGAGAAAAGGCAAAGGGTCTCGCGGAAAGGCTGGTGACGGCTCTGCCAACTGTTGCAGCTGGGGGGATGGGGAGAAAGCGGTTCATTCACCTTCTCGCTCGGGCGTGCCTCTAGGCTTCCCGCTCTCCATGGAAACTTTAAAAGAGGCAGCCCGACCAGGCTGCGGAGCAGAAAGCTCCGGGGACCGCAGTGCCGGGCTGCGCACGCCCTTGGCCGCGGGGACCAGGTCGGCGGGCCCCGCGCCCACCCCGGGCCGCGGCCGCGCACGTTGCCTCGGCGGCCCGAGCGGACGCAGCCGCGGCGCCCCGGACCGCGGCGCCCGATTTGGAAGCGGCGCGCGCGCGCGCGGGGACCTCGCCGGCGGCTCCGGGCGGCCGGGGCGGCTCGGTTCCAGACCCTTCGGGGCCGGGCCCGAGCGGCCGGTTGCGCTTCCCGCGGACCCCCGGGCCCCCCCCCCGCCCCCTCTCCCCGCGCTCCGCCCCGCCCGCCGCCGCCGCCGCCGCCGCCGCCTACCTTCCAAGTCCGACTCGTCTTCCGATTCGTCTTCCGAGACGGCCACGGGTTCGGGGCCGGGCTCCGGCCCGTAGGAGAGGCGCGTCGGGGCGGCGGCGAGCGGGGCCGGGGCCAGGTGGCGGGCCTCGCGCAGGCGGGTGAAGTACTCCACGGCGAAGTCGACCAGGTCGGGCGGCTGCTGCCGCAGCACCTCCACCGTGTAGCCCTGCAGCAGCTCCGTGAGCCCCGGCGGGATCTGGATGTGGCTCATGCCGGCGGTGGACGCGGGCACCGCACCGAGCTGGGCCGCCGGCGGCCCCCGCCTCCCGCGCTCCCGGACGCCGGCCTCTCACCCGGCGGCCGCGCGGGCTCCTCGCGCGCCGCCTCTCGCTCCCGCCTGCCTCGCGCCGCCGCCGCCGGCTGTGCGCTTCCGGGCCGCGCGAGCCTGCGAGATCGCCGCCGGCCTGGAGCCGCCGCCACTGTCCCTGGGCCGCCGCCGCCGCCGCCGCAGCCGCCGCGGAGATG
>PVJH01009411.1:28521-79405 GCA_004026705.1 Nesogale talazaci
CTCCCCCCCCCCCCCCCCCGCCCTCCTCCTCCCCACCCCGCGGGCGAGCCAGGGTCACGGTGAGGTAGGTGAGTGTCCGCCAATGGAAGCATGAGTGGGCCACGCGGGAGACGGGGCGCTGGCGAATGTCGCTCACCAGGCCGTGAGGACCTTGCCTTGATGCTTTCGACACATGCTAAGCATCTCTTCCCGTTTGCTTACTGGGCAGCAGGCGACCTGTAGGAAAGCCATGGGAGCACAGGGGACGTCAAGAGCGAAGGTCGGGTCAAGTCAGGGTCACCTCAACCACGGGGTGCAATGACAGAATAATCATAGGGCTCTTGGGAGGCCAGCAGGAAGTGGGTGAGATGTCAGAAGGGAAGGCCCTGTAGGTAGCGTGAGCTTTTGAGTTTGGGGAGGGCGGTTTCACACCCAGAAAAGGGGGTAAGGCTGGCGGCAACGGCCACCTCTCTAGGCCTTCCTGGCTCAAAGGCGACCTTTGGCTCCCAGAAAGGTCGCCGGGTCTAAGTCTGCATATTCCTCCAGCCTACACCCCAGTCCCAGGCCCTTGGAGTTAGGCTTTGCACCCAGAGACCTTCTTTTGCAGGGCCCGGCCAGAAAGTGACTAACTGGAAGCTTGGGAACCTGAAGGGCACTGGGGATCGTTAAGCACCGACTGGTAATTATTCAGGACTAATTAAGATTTGCGTTCCCACCTCCCGTACTAGCTTGGCACACATCCAGATGAGTGCGGCCCCCGAGGACCCAGCCCCTGACAGCAGGCACACCCAGTCCCCGCTGGTGCCGAGGCCAGTCCAGGTTTTAGGCCAGACAGCCCTAGGGTGCCAAACCGCAGCTTCTCTTTGGGCAGCTCTCTGGCCCCCTGGGAGGAGAGCTGGGTCGTTAACGTTCTGGGGAAAGGCTATTGTTCGACTTATTCGGCAGGGTCCTTACTGCAGACTGCTGGGAAGGTTGACTGACTGAATTCATGATGCACTGCCACACAGCACGCAAAGCCATTGGAATGGCTCTCCCAGCACGGCAGTCTCAGAATCTTGAGTTTCAAAGCGGTGCTGCGGCTCTGAGAATATGAAGCCCAAAGGGCAGGCAGGGAGCAGCTGGAGGAGCAGAACCCCACGACTCTGCCCTGCTCTTGGGAAGACTCACCTTCCCAAGTTTTCCGGGGAGAGCTGGTCTCTTTGGGAGCCAGCCCTTGCTCAGTGGTAGCTGTTGGTACGTGCTCTGTGTCCCGGTGGGTTCTGAACCTTAGAGCCCCCGGATACCATAGAGTGAAACCCGGCCCAGTCCCCGGTCATCCTCACAATGGCTTCTGTGTGTGAGCCCATTTGACAGCCTCAGTGTCAGTGTCTCTTGTTGAGGGCCTTCCTCTTTTTTGCTGACCCTCGAACAAGCATGACGTCCTGGTCCAGGCACTCGTTTGTGCTAATAACACATCCAAAGTCCCTGACAGGAAGGAAGCCTTGCCAGCCTTACTTCTCAGGAGCCTTGTGGCTGTACCTCTTCTAAGATAGGTGTTTGTTCTCCCGGTGCTCCGTGGTACTGGCAATATCCTCTGCTACTGTGACTCAAAAGGTGATGCCCAAAAAGCCTGAGAGTGGCTCCCCTGACGCTACCACACCTGCCCCTTGTTCAGCAACCCCAAGGCCAACCCTTCTGGACAAATTTTCAGACTTCACAGGCTTTAAGGGGCCTGGGCATGTGTACTCTTAGGACCCCCACATTTGCAAAACAGGGGAGGCGGTAGCCACTCCCACGCTGATGGTTAAGCGGGGTTCCACCAGGTCCTCCCAGTCGCTCCCAGCAACCCCCACTGGAATCTGGCAGAAGCAGGCCCATCATGATCTGATTTGTTCTCAGGTGGCCCACAGCTGGCCCATGCATCATCAAGGTACAGAAGGCGTGAGAGCCAGGACAGAAAGTGGGGAGCCCCATGATTGTCGGAGCCAATCTGGCTCTCCTCCCCCAGCACCTGGTCCCCAGAGCCCCAGGGGTTCACCTCTGCTCCCGCTAGGCAGTACATCAGTAGCAAGTGGATCCCAGGGGCTTTCATGCATGCCCAGTTGAAATGGACAGGGAAGAAAGGCCTGGAACGGGAGCAGACACCAGGTGCCTGAGCCCCGGATCCTTCACCCCTGCATGCAACTTTGTCCGTTGGCATCACTGCAGGTTACCATGGCAATCTCCCCCCCAACCCCACCCCAAGCAGTCAGGGGCTGGAAAACAGATGCCCACAGCAAGTAACAGTGAGTGGAAAAGTCCAGGATCTGAAACTCAGAAGCAAGAGCTGAGGTCGTGGGGGAGAAGCGGCACCCCTGGAGCCCTGAGAGGCGCCCTACCCCCCAACTCAGTCCTACTCACTGCCTGCGGGTATCAATGCTTCATACAAACTGCCGTACAACCCGCCACAGGCAGGCATGGAGCAACCTCCCCCCCAAAAAAACAAAACAAAACACCTCACTGCCTTCTATTGCGTTTCTAAGACTATAACTCTTGTGTGTGTGTGTGTGTGTGTGCATCACTGCCCCCTGGTGGGAGTAGGAGGCCCAGCCTTGCTCCTGGAGAACTGCTGCTGGATATGAACCGCCAAGCCTGTGGGCCGCAGTCCTGCACTCAACCACTACACCACCGGGGCTCAGCCCAGACTATAACTCTTTAGAGGCATAGAAAGCCCTTTCTCCAGAGGAGTGGCTGGAAGTTTCAAACTGCTGGCCCTGGCAGTTTCGCTGCTCGACTTGTTGACCACATCATGATGGAAGCACAAGGTCAATTCTGAGGTTTACAACCATGGAAGCAGAGTAATGCAAATAGGGTCATGGTCACGTTTAGCCTGAAAGCAGTGGATCTCGGTGAAAGGGAATACAGGTAGGGTGCCGACTGTTGTTTCCAATGCAACATAGAATGACACATACCCTTCATAGGGTCACTATTTAAAGAGATGGCTTCCTCAATCTCGAGGGAGAAGATAAAAAATCTGGACTCTTCTGAAAGTCTGCTCTGAGCCCAGGTTCCCCAACTTATAGACACCTTGTGGCTTCTCTGATGCCTCCTCCTTACTGGAGGGACTCAGCCCAGCAGGAACACCTCCTCCTGTTAGTCACTCCAATCCCCACACGTGTCTCCTGGGACCTGCTGACCATCTGACCACCTGATGCCAACCCTTTGCTGATCCATTCGTCCCAGCAGACTTAGTGCCTACCACCACTTTGTCTTGGAAGTATTGATGAGCTTCCAGCGAGCTGGAAGGATTGAGGAAGGAAGTTCTTTCCTCTGCCCTCAGCCATGTTGTCCTTTAGCTTCCAAAGGTCACCTGCCTTTGGCCTGATCTACTGTTAGAAGGGTCAGGTAATTTCCAGGGCACCCACTTCTGCACCCATTGAGCCACCCCACTTCTCTGGGTACTATCGCATCTCAAGAAAGTGTCAAAGTGTACAACAGACCCAAGATCCACCTTTGGGACACCTCAGGTTTACTACTGGACCATGCAGAGAAAGAGCAAGATACAAGGGGACTCCAGGACCTTGCCAATGCCTGTTGAGACAATGGGTCACCACACCCAAGACCTCACTCCCAGGGCCAGGGCCTGGGCTTGAACCCTGTAGGATAGACACTCCTGGACAGCTGATGGTGTCTCACTGACTTGCCTATGACTTCCCGAATCAGCTCCCTGGCTGAGCTGTGTCCGCCATGCTGTTCCACGAGGTCAACAATCCTTATCCATGAAATGCAGACTTATACCGGGGTAATCAGCTGAAAAAAGGAACCCAGGAAGGGGGTCACAGAAAGGTTATCTGGACAGGATTCTAGCCTGAGAAAACCGGAGGAAAAGAACCACGGAGTAGAAACGGGAAGACGTTATAACAACAATGGTTCTACTGTGCTTCTTCAGTGTTGTTCAGTGTTGTTGCAACCAACCACCCGCCCTCTGTCCCTCACCTTTACCCCCGTTTCACCCTTCTGTCAGGGTGTCAGCACCGGACGGTCGTGTTCGCAATCACCTTTCTGGCTCCTAATGAAGGCTGGCCGTCAAATTGCTGGGGAGGGTCCTGGTCGTTGCCACCCCCACTCACACACAGCCCTCATCCAAGAGACCCTGACATCTCTCAGCAGCCGGGGGCATTTCAAAGGACATGGTAAAAAGGAAGTGCCAGCCCGAGGGAGTCTCTCACCATCTGCTCCACTCAGTTCACAGACGGCCCTCCAGGGGCTTCCCTACTTGGCTTTAACATCTATTAAATGCTCAAAGGAGGAAAGCAATCTACCACCACGAACATCAAGGCACAGGAACATGCCATCTTAAAATGGAAGATGTTTCAAAGGGCAAACTACCCAGAAGCACACACACTGAAAGGGATCCGGAGCCATGAGAAAAGGCTGACATTTGGCTGGACTGCAAATATACTCACAAGGGATTCCGGGCAAAGGCCAAGATTTCACCACAGGCTGAGGACGGGCAGTGCCAACAAAAGCCTCAGGAGACACACACGTGTGGCCATCTCCAAACCAATGAGAGGACACAATGACACCCCCCTCCCTGGCATCAGAGGGGGGCAGGCTTAGCCCCGGATTAACCTTCCCAGGCTGAGGGCACACCCCTTCACCTTGGAGACATGTGGGTTGCTACTTACTCGTGATTCTTATTGGGTCCTGTAGAAATAGCTTCTCAGGAACAAAGCCTCCTTCCTTCACCCGCCCAAAATTCCAGCTTCCCACCAGGCGAGCCATACCTCCCACCCCCATACTTGTTTGCAGAGTGACTGTTCTAAAGACAAAGTCCAAGGGACTCCGTGGAGCTGCAGTGAGATGAGAAATAACTGACACAGCCGGACCTGGGGCACGGCCAGAGGAGACCCGCCGCAGAGCAGGGGCATACCCTTCTCCTGCACCAGACAGGGATTCCTAAAGGATCAGAATCGGCTATCGCTATTCAGGGGCTTGACTAGGAAAGCCAAGACAATGATGTCAGTTCACATGGCGACCCCAAAGTCCACAGGCACAACTTGGGCTTGTGTTGGCCCTTGTAGGACAGAGACCTTCCATCTGTTATCTCAGTGACAGGCTGGGCCTCGTGGAGGCTGTCACAGACTCCGTCTTCCTGTCCCACCCAACCTGGTCTTCCCTCCTGCAGCAGGAAGTGGGGGGCACTCAGGGAAGGCTGGGCCGTCCAGTACTTCCTCTTCATCCTCCTGTTGGAGGCTGCGGCCCCAGACTCCCACAGCAGGAAGCTAGATCCTGGAGAATGTCTGCCAAGGAGACAGGCTGCCCACAGAAATGACCCAGAATCAAAAGAAAAAAAAATGATCACACACTACAAAAGACACGAGGGCCAATATTTATTGCTTCCCATTAAGATAGGGTGCTCTCATGAGAGGAGGGTGTGCAACAAGCGCCTTCCTCTATCCTGGGTTTTCTCCCTTATCCCAGCACACGGACACTGTCCATTCAACCCTGTTCGCATGATGCGATAGGAGAGGGGCTCTACCTATTCCAGGGAAATCAGAGGACTCTAGTCTGACTTCCCGAGGACTTGCATGCGTATAGAAACCAAAACCCACCCACTAACAGTCTAGGGGCTCACAGGCACCCATGCGCAGTCCACAGGGTCAGAGAGGTGGTGAACAGTCAAGTCTACCTTTTCATGTGCACCCCGGAATTGGAGGTCACCCTGGAAATTGTGGAGGACCCTAGCTAATGGTTAGCTGGTCAAAAATATGCACAGTGCCACCAGTGAGAGGCTAAACCTCTTTGGTGAGGAGCACATTGGATGCCGTGAGGCCAGCAGTCAAGGGGCCACAGCTACTTCTGTTCGTCTCCAAACCCTCTCGAGATCCCTTAAATCAGCACGAGTGAATTCAAGTTCCAAAATGGCTCATCAAGTTATTAAGGCAAGGGTCTCATCAGGCCCGCACACGGAGCTCTGACACCATCAGAGCTCTGATACCCCCTCTCCCTTCACCCTGTGGGACTGCCCAGTCCTGCCCACTGCTGCTCCTCGGCAAGGGCTTCCAGCGTCCAGAAGCCTGGCTGAGCCTCGGCCTCACAAGTTGGGGGTGGCCCAATTAAGGAACTTCATGGCAACTTCAAAGCCAAGGAAACAGGCCTGAGGAAGGGATGGAGAGAGAGAGAGACAAAAAGCTGTGTCAGAATGGAAGCCCCCCCCTGGGCCCACTCCCCACTCTCGCATTCCAGCAGGGAAAGAAAAGGTGTGTTCCCCTACCGTTCATGCTTTAAAGGAAGACTTGGTGCCCAATCCCACCCCAAACCCCAGCTACGGCCATCACTTCTGTTCTGACTCCCAGGACCCTATGAGACAGCGGAACTGCCCCCTTGGGTTTCAAAAGCGGCACATCTTTACAAAAGCCGACTGCCATGCTTTCTCCCACATGTGGATTTCGGCCACCGATCTATTGGTTAGCCGCTTAACCACGGCACCACCACCTGGCTCCTTGATCTAATGCCAGGTGTGAGGAGAAGCCTGCCCACCTGCTCGCTGCCCTGAGCCCTGCAGGGAAAGCACGGCCCCTGCTAACCGCTTACCGCATTGGCTGGGAAGGCTCGGATCATCACTGCCGTGAAGCCTGTGTATAAGGATGCGATGCCCTCCTTCTGGATGAGCTCCCGCAGCACGTCTCTGAAACCATTTGGGTATTTCCCAGGAGGGGCTGTGGGGGCAGAACCCAACTGTTAAGAATGCCGGAGGCTTCCTGAGCGGGCTGTGACAACCGGCAGGGGGAAAGGCTGCTTGTTAAGCCTTCCTGCAGGGCCACGGCCCAGCAGAGAGAGCACCTTGGGGGTCATCCTGGGACAGGGCGGGCACGGATGCTGGAGACCTGGTGCTGAGGGCACCGAGGAGAGAGAGGGAGGGCTAAAGAACCAACCCTACCACTCATGCAGGTCTGGCTGCTTGTCTCCCTCATGTTGTGACGAGGCTGACATGAAAATTAGTCCAGGGTCTTAAGAACACAATTCGGACTGGACTGATGCTGCGTTCCATGTGTGTGTGTGGGGGGGGGGGGGGGGCATCCCTCAGGACCTCCGGGGCTCTGCAGCCCCTGGCAGCCGGTGCACCAGTGCTGGAACCCACTCTGACTCCCCTCCACCCGACGATCGCTCACTCACCTGTCTGGAAGCGGGACTTGAGCACATCTGGAGGGATGGCCACGGCCCAGTTGAAGATCCCCGCGATGCCACCAGCCACCAGGATCCGTGGTACACTGAGCTCATTGACGCTGAGGGACAATCACAGGCCCAAGTCAGGCAAAGGCCATGAGGGAGTGGCTCAGACCATGTCTCCAGAGGCTGATGGGGGGGTGGGGGCGCATTATGGAGAGGGGCACACTGGCCTGAGGAGGAGAGGAGTGTGAACCTGGGTGCCAGGAATATGTCCCACTTTGGCCTTCGGACCCAGCCACCCGCAGGAAAGGACGATCCACCCATGTCAGAGCTTGGGGGGGGGGGTGAGTGGGGGGATGCATTCTTCCGTTCTGCTCACCTCTTTCCCTCGGGCGTAAAGCTGTTCTTCAGCCATTCATATGTCATGAAATACATCCCACTGGCTGGCACGTCTGGTAGGAGCAAGAAAGAGGTGAGTGAAGGGGTATGCACACAAACCCCACGGAATTCCGAAACTGGGAAGATCCCGGAACAACGGGACCCCTCACGGTTTCCTGAGAGGTCCCTCTGCAGCCTCTTCCCGGGGGCAAGAGTCCCTTTGCAGTTATGGTGCCAGCAAGCACAAACGTGATACAGTTCCATCTTCAGTGTCGCCTCTTGCTGCCCTAGCCACGCAGTGTCAAGTACAGGATGCATCAAAAATTCCCCGTCAGTGATAGCTGTGGCTGCGCTGCCATCTCAGGACAAAGTTGGGGCTGTCCCGGGCTCCCCCCTCTGAGCCCAACAGGATGTGCCTCAAAACCCAGGGAGAGCTCCATTCCACTCTTTCTACTCATCCCTCCAGCCTTGATGTCGGTCGGCTGGCCACGCTCTCTGACTGCTGCAGTCCTGGCTGCCACCCTCGAGGGCAGGGTGAGGGATGGCTCACCCTGCCCAGGGCTCATCTCTGGCCCTGGCTGCCTGATACCGGAACACACGCTGCCAGGCTGCGGCATGGGGGGGTTGCTGAAGCCTCTGTGGCAGGCCCAGCGCAGGTGACACCCCCCCCCGCCCCGCCCCAGGATGAGGGTCGCCCCATCAACAGTTACCTCGCATGAGGGTGAGCACAGTCCCTTTGTAGATGCCTCGGATCCCTGCCTCTCTGTACAGCTTCTTGGCACAGTCCACGGCCCCAGTGTATTTGGTCTCTCCTGAGGAAGCCTGGATCTGAGCAGGAGGGTGGACACATCGAGTCAGAGACAGCTAGGTCCAGGTCACTAGAGCCAGCAGGTTACAGGAGACTGCGAAGCAGGCAGGAAAGGATTATTCTCTAATAGAACAATGAGCATTATCGGCTGGTCTGCGGTGGCGTGGTGGTTGAGTGCGGGACTGTGGCCCACTGGGTTGGCGGTTCAAATCCAGCAGCAGCTCTCCAGGAGGAAGGGTGGGCCTACGACTCCCACCAGGGCAGTGATGCCCCAAAACAAAACAAACTAACAAAAAACAATGACCATTATTACTGTCAAATCTGGGAGGGTTAAATGGAAATACAACGTTGCAGACTGACTGGGGGTGGGGCGTGGCGAAGAGAAGAGCTGAAAAATAAGATGGGGAAATCTCTAAAAGAAAAAGGATTTGGGGGCTTAGCCCCGGTGGCGTAGTGGTTGTGCGCGGGACTGCGGCCCACTGGGATGGAGGTTCAATTCCGGCTCCCAGGAGCAAAGGCTGGGCCTCCTACTCCCACCACCTGAGGGCAGTGATGCCTAAAATAAAAAAAATAAAAAATTAGAAAAAGGATTTGGAAGGCTGGAAACAAAGAAGTGAATGTCGTGATCATTTCCTTTCTTCACAAATAAGTCTTTTCCTTCCCAACTATCTGGCTCCGTTCCAAGCCCTGGCTGATCACGAAGCTTGGTTGAGAAAGGGTCAATAGGAAGCTGCACTCCAACCCATGTGCCTGGGCAGGGGTCCTGTGCCAAGGCAGGAGAGGGTTAAAAAGAGGCCGATATCCAGCCTTGGTGCCAGGGCTGAGTCCAGGTGGGCATCATCCTTGAAGAAAACTGCAAAGAGGCCCACTCTGCACAAGACCCGCAGCCAGGGCAGAGCTGAGAGAGAGCAGAGCACGCAGGCGCTCAGCCAGAGAGAGGAACGCCAAAGAGTGTACAGTTTTTCACAGTTCCAGGAGAAATACAAGTCCCATAGCTTTATTTATTTATTTTTTTTTAGGCATCACTGCCCTCAGGTGGTGGGAGTAGGAGGCCCAGCCTTTGCTCCTGGGAGCCGGAATTGAACCTCCATCCCAGTGGGCCGCAGTCCCGCGCACAACCACCACGCCACCGGGGCTCAGCCTCCATAGCTTTCTTATATGCCTCTTTCTCACATACACGCGTTGCGTAACGTCCATCCGGGCAACATCTACCCCCACAGAAGGGCAAGTCAAAAAAGACTATTACTAGCCTTCATGTGGTTTCTTCTGAATAAAGCGTGTGAACACGCCTCTGCCATGGATGACTCAGGAAAAGTTTTCTCCATACCACCCTGGTCTTGGCTTTGGAGAAATATAACAGGCCAATCAGAACAGTGGTTTCTGTGGGGTTGTGCTGGGCCTGGTGACTCAGGGCAGGGAAGTCAGCCCAGCAGGTCATGGTGACTATTTCCCAAGGTTCCACAGGAGTGACTGTGATCCTTTCCCCCAGGACAAAAGGCAACCTTACACTTATTAGGAAGAAGCCGTAAGAAAATGGAAAAGTGAACTGGTGAGGAACGTTGTGCCAAGGAATGTTTCCCGTCACAGTGTGCGTGCATGTTTTGAAGAAAGTAAGGGCTGTCCTGTTGAGAACTCCCTCGGGAAGTCTGACCCCATCTCCCCCACGGTCCTGATCTTGCCTGAGTCACGTTTAAAAGGAGCCTAAGTTGAGTGCTTCAAAGAGGCCCAAACTGCTATTTTGCCGGGGAGTAAATTAAACAGGACAATTTTCAGGGAAGGTTCAGGAGATGGATCACCTCCAGAAGTGTGTAGACGACAGAGAGGCTGTGTCGAGAAAGAATCGCTTCAGATTTTAATATTCTGACTTAAGAGCAGTTTTCTTTTTGCTTATTTCCCTCTAGAGGTTTTAAAGAACCAAGGGTGCGAATGAGCACACCCCACTCCCTCTGCAGGGCTACCGTCACCTCTTCCTGGCGCAACTGACGCACCCAGAAGCCATGCCGCCTCTGACCGCAGACACAGGCGGTACCCGCTGTGGCTCTTCTTCGGTGGCAGGGACTGGCAGAGCCAGCTGGGGTCAGGGTGCTTGTCAGCTTCTGGCACTGGGTAGGGATGGGAGCAGCAGCTGCAGATGATCAGGAAGTAGTAGCACTCACGGGGCCAGAGCAGACAGGGCCACCACCACGACCCTGGTTCCGGTTTCCCCGTGACCATCTTCCCATGGCCTCCAAAGCCCCATATGGGACCCTCCTACCCTGTACCCCAAAGTCTCGATCTGGTTGCCGGCCCAGCCATACACCTGTCATGGCCAATCTTCTGTATTCAGCAGATACCACTTTGGGGCTTGTCAGGCAGGCTCCTGGAAGTTTGTAATATCGTAAGCTTTACAGAGATTCAACCACGGATGGTGTAGGGAAGGCCTGCACATGATATGGTGATCACACAAGATCCAGAGTGCACATCCTGCCTTACAGAAAGTCTTGTGAGCATTAAGTGACGCATTGCCTGAACTAAGGCTAATCGGTCAGAAAAACAGAGGATCCTGTTCAAAATGGCAATGGAAAGCAGAAAAGGTAGGCAGTGATAGACACTCATCGCACCGGAGAAACATCCAAGTGGAAACTGTCACAAGCAGCAAAGTTCCACTTTGAACAACGGCTTGATTCCAAACCAACGCTGCGTTAAGAAACGGGCAGCTTCAAGATGGTTCGTGCCACTTTTGCTTGCCTTTGTCCCGCCCCCTCCCTGGCTTGGGGGCAGTCTTGAAGGAAGTAGCCTGTGTTCCCACATGCAGCCGTGGTCCCTGGGTCTGCGGGGAGCAGAGCGGACCTTATTCTCAAATCTTTATTTTTCCCAACCTGTCGGGAGCTTACCCAAAGGACGGACGCAGAGTGCTCATTTAACTGGGCAAGCACTCCAGAATGAAAGGCGACAAAAAACATTGCAAGGAAAAAGCCACAGCACGGAGAGGAAGAATACACTGGAGAAACACAAAACGGGAAAATTGAAGCCTGGCAGGAAAGGCGGGGGAGAGAATTCCTTTGAAAAATTAAATTTGGCCTGAGCCCCAGTGGCGTAGTGGTTGTGTGTGGGACTGCGGCCCACTGGGATGGAGGTTCGATTCCAGCAGCGGCCCCACGGGAGCAAAGGCTGGGCCTCCTACTCCCACCACCAGAGGGCAGTGATGCCCCAAAAAACGAAAAATTAAATTCAAAACACCTATTTATACTGAAAATCTAGAAAGCCCAAGACGAGGCAAAAGCTCAGAAAGGTTCCCTTGTGGACCTTAAGCAAGCAATCCCCACCAGCTGATCTCTCGGCTCGGCGCGGGTAAGAAGTGCAGATGGAGTTGGTATGAAAGCAGAGTCACTTGGCAGAGTCACTCTGCAAAGACTGGGAGAAGTTTGTTTGGGTTTGGTTTCTTTGGGGATGGGGTTGCTTTGGTTTCTAGTTCCTGGCACTCCAGAAAGAAAGACCTGTGAAAATATTGGCTGAGACAAGTCAGAGGAAAGGAGACTTCCGTGATCACACATGACCAAGAACACGGTCTGTGCCAACACACTGGGCAAAAGTCACTCAACGGGTGGAAAAAGCAGCCTATCACAAACAAGAACCAGCTCTGAGGAGGGGGAGGAATCGGATTTCCAGAGTTAAGGCAGCCTAAGGTTCCAATGGCAGTCTTTACCAACAATCACAGCGCATACAAAGAAGCCTGTGGTCTGAAGATGAAAAGAAAAGCCTTTCACTCTCTCACTCTCTTGAGACTGTCAAAGATGACTCCGCACCCTACTGTGCTGGCGTCTGAAGGACAGAGGTTATATCAGTAACTTCTTGCTGGGGTCTCCGTGAAAACCCCGTGGGGCACCGGGACATCCACTTCACCCTCGGCAAGAATGAGTCCGCCTCTTGAGGTGTCAATGGAGACCAAGTGGGGAACCGACACTTCTACCCCCACCTGACAGTCATGAGGTGTCATCCGTCCCCTCCCCCGCCATGCAGCACCACAAAGGTGAGCTGAAAACCACAAAATGGCCGGGTGTCAACCAAAAGTTACGGGTCACACCAAGAACCAGTAAGAAAGCCGTGATAGGTTTTTTGGTGCCCCGACGGCACCTGTAAGAAGATACTGATGGAGTTAGCCAGTCAGTCAGGTGGCCGCTTGATGACCTCCTTTGGAGGCCTGGAGCCCGCCCCTCTCTCTCACTGCTGACTTGCTCGAGCCCTGGGATTCAGCCACTGCCACTGGATCCACAAGACCCACTCTGTGCCCGCGAGCCCATGGCCTTCCAGCACTCTCCATGGTTGCATGGGGTGCTGTGAGTCTGAAGAAAGATTTAGGGACTAGTATCAGACTTCGGGACTTCAGGGGGACTGGGCTGGGACATTTTATTAGTGCACGATGACTGCTTGACATGAAGATCTTTCTTACACACTTGAGAGTGTCTCTGCATTTGTTTCTCTAGTCAACCGGCCTAACACACCAGCTGAAAGAAAAAAGACAAGCCATAGATGCCAGCACTGAGATGACAGAAATGTTAGAGCTATCTAAGAAATATTTTTTTTTATTTTTTTTTGAGGCATCACTGCCCTCTGGTGGTGGGAGTAGGAGGCCCAGCCTTTGTTCCTGGGAGCCGGAATTGAACCTCCATCCCAGTGGGCCGCAGTCCCGCGCACAGCCACTACGCCACTGGGACCCAGCCCTAAGAAATATTTTAAAGCAACCATATAAAAAAATTCCTCAACAAAAAATTAGAAGTGTGTAAGACAAAACAAAACAAAAAACCAGCAAAGAAAAAAAAAGTCTCATTTGGGGAGCAAACAATGATTGGGGGGGGGCATTAGAACTGATTGTGATGTTGCACATGCAACTCTTTTTTTTGGGGGGGGGGGGCATCACTGCTCTCCGGCGGTGGGAGTAGGAGGCCCAGCCCCACTGCTGGAATTGAACCTCCGTCCCAGTGGGCCGCAGTCCCACGCACCACCACTACGCCACCGGGGCTCAGCCCGCACGGAGTTTATATTAATGATGGAAGAATAATTTGAATAGAAATTGGATAATTTGAATAATGGTGGTAGAATAGAAAAAGCTGTCAATAATGGTTGTACAACATGAAGAATATAATCACTGGCCCGAACTGTACATGGGAAAGTTGTGGAACAAGAGAATTTTTTTGTGGTGTATATTTTTGCCACAGTTAGAAAAGAAAAGAATGAAAGTTCTCCCTGAGGAGAAAGACAAGGCTTCCTATTCCCAAGAAGAATTTCCATGTCGCTGAGCCCCAGTGGCGTAGTGGTTGTGCGCGGGACTGCGGCCCACTGGGATGGAGGTTTGATTCCGGCTCACAGGAGCAAAGGCTGGGCCTCCTACTCCCACCACCAGAGGGCAGTGATGCCTAAAAAATAATAAAAAATAAAAAAAAAAGAATTTCCATGTCAGAAATCCACAAGGGCAGTTCTACCTGTCCTCCAGAGTCACCATCAATCAGAATCAACTCCATGGTCATGGCCTGCTTTGGTTTAGGGTCTTTTGGCATTTTTTGAGCGTATGGACTCACCAAAGACATCACAGACACTAAAAAAACATTAGAGATTTGCTCCTAGGTAGAATTTCAGAAGGACTGAAAGTGGAAAGGTCAACAGATACGTCCACAGTAAGGTCCACTGCAGCACTATTCACAATATCCCCAAAATGGAAAGAGCCTAAAAGTTCACGAATAGATGAATGGATACATCAAAAGTGGTCCATATGAAGACTATTATTCGACCAGAAAGAGAAATGAAGTTCTCATGTGTGCTACATGTATGAACTTTGAAAACATCATGAGTGACGTAAGTCAGCCACTAGTGGGAAAATATCTTATGATACCACTTAAAAGAAATATCTACGGACTGAGCCCTGGTGGCATAAGTGGTTGAGTGCGGGACTGTGGCCCACAGGCTTGTCGGTTCAAATCCAGGGGCGGCTCTCAGGAGTGGCACTGGGTAGCTCCCATGACCACCAGAGGGCAGTGATGCCCCCAAAATACAAAACAAAACAAAAAAACAAACAAAAAAAGAAACTCGGGCTGAGCCCCGGTGGCGTAGTGGTTGTGCGCAGGACTGGAGCCCACTGGGATGGAGGTTCGATTCCAGCTCCACAGGAGCAAAGACTGGGCCTCCTACTCCCACCACCTGAGGGCAGTGATGCCCCCCCCCAAAAAAAAAGAAACTCAACACACACACACCCATTTGCCAAGAAGGCAACAAGGATTCACATCCCAAGTTTTACTGTGGGATGTTATCATGGCTAATTTAAACACATTGTTTGTTTGTTTGTTTATTGTTGTTTTGGGGCATCACTGCCCTCTGGAGGTCGTAGGAGCTACCCAACCTTGCTGGTGCTGGATTTGAACCGCCGAGCCAGTGGGCCGCAGTCCCGTACTCAATCCACTATGCCACCGGGGCTCAGCCCAATTTAAACACTTTTTGCTTGTGCTTCTTGGTAGCACCAAAAATCCCAAACAAGGATTGTATAATTAATTATAATTAATTACTTTAGCCATTTGTAGAAAAATACAAACATATATATACACACACACCTATACACACATATGTAGAGGTATATATATTTATGTATATCTTTACTGTGCTATCACAGCGGCCAGTGGAGCAATCAATTGTCACTCGCAGCCTGACCACAGCCCCATGCCCTCTCTGGGCACTGCGCCTCAGGCCAGGAGCAGCAGCATTCAGCCTGATGAGTGAGACAGGACTTACCTTTTGGGGTTTCTGAAGCAGCTGCTCAAAAAAGGTCTGGCATGTCATCAGTGCGCTTTCTGGCCGGTTTGCTACACAGACCTGATTCTCAGCTTTACCATGATTGCCCGCAGGTTCCTAAAAGTCTTCAAACTGCTTCGCACACCCAACCTGACATCTTTTTTACAAAGTGCCAGGAGGTAAAAAGCCACACTAAATCGCACATGCCGGCCACCTTTCCACCCAAATCACACCCGTACCTGTAATAAGCACTTGATCCGCTCTCCGGGGGTCATGATTCCTGTCGTGAACACGCCGGATAACATGCCGGCTGCAAACAGCTGGGGGTAGCTGCGTGAAAAACAGAAACCTGTGACGAATGATGCAAGACAGTGGCAGCGGCCCTAAACGGGTCATCCCTGAAAAAAGGGCAGATTTCACCCCGAAGCGATGCCCTGCGTGCATTCACAGGAGCCCTGGTGGCGTGGGGAGGAAGCTGCACTGACCGTCGGCAGTCTGAACCCACCAGCCGCTCACTGGGGCACAGCCCTGGAGGTCTGGCCCGTCCTGGGGGGCTCTGGCTGCGGAAGCCCTAAGGGCCAGTTCTACTGTCCTACAGGGTCACTGTGAGGCAGAGGGACAAGGAAGGTGCTAGGAGATACTGAGAGAGGCCCAGGGAGGGATCACAGGCTACCCAGGTAGGCATGCTGGATCCTCTGCTGGGCACAGTAACTAGACACAGGGGGGCGCGAGCTGGTACCCGCAGAGGGAGCCACGCTGAGTACCCCAACGCATCTGGGGTTCCTCGCATCTATGTGGCACTGCCGCTGCCAATGCCACCTCTGGGACAACAATGCCAGCATTGTTGGGAGACACCGGGCACACGGCTGCGATTAACAGCCTCCCAACAGTCTCCACAACTGAGCAAAGGTTCCGAAAACTCTTCATACCGGTCTGTGCCTCAGGCCCCTCCTGATCACAAGCCCCGCCCCCCCCCCCAAAGCTGGTATTTCTAATAAATAAGGAGCCTCAGTCCTGAGAAACTGAGGCACAGGGCTGCAAATCCTTTCCTCCTGGCAGGCACTACCCATCCCAGCAGCCCTGATAGTTCCAAGAATTGACCTGATCACCCCCCTACCCCATCCCACCCCACCCCAGGGCTCGCGACTCCACCCCAGGCACATGAATCACTAACAAAACGGATGGTTTCACAGTCAGGAGACCTGCCTTCCTCCACAGGCTCCTGCCCCACCTTGTTGTCCCCAAGGGATCCCTCCCCCCACGAAACTAATATGCCCTGTTCTTCCTCCAAGACCCAGAGGGCCAGACCCCAGCTATCTCTGGAAAGGGGCCTCTGGCTGCATGGATTCTGGCACTGCCTGCCTGGTCCAGTCGGCCCCTAGCACAGGGAGGAGCCTGTGAGAGTTGGACGCTCCTGGGCTTCTATTTCACCGTGTCCAGACTCTGGAACTGCTATTCCCACATTACCCCCAGTGCGACTGCAGGCAGGCGAATGTGACAGGGTCGGCAGGATTAGCGGGCTGGGGCCCTTGAGTATCAATCCTGCTTCTCTGGGAATTGGCGTGGTTGCACAAACACACTGCCCAAAGGCCAAAAGAGGACCCCACGGGCCCTGCTGAGGGCCCTCAGGCATGGCTCTGCTAAAGCTGGGAGCCAGCACTCAGAGGCTATGTGGCCAGGGGTCATTTGGACTACGCCGTATCAGAGGTACCCTTCGCACACACTCGGGCCACCTGTCTCTGTTTACTGAAGCTGGGCACATTCCCAGGGGCCAAAAGACTCTAGGAAGAGTTTCATGTTTCAAGAGCCTCTAGCTACACCTTAAGACTCTCATTAAGGAGCCTCAGCTGGTGGCCTTGCCCTCGATGCGTTGGACCACTAACCACAAGGTCGGCAGTTCAAATCCACCGGCCACTCCATGGGAGGGAAATGAGGCTGTCTGCTCCTGAATAGCTTTGCAGCCTCAGAAACTGCAGAGGGTCACTGGGAATTGGACTTGGGTAGATTCTCGCTCACTCAGCCTGCTGTGTCCAGGAGTGGCAAACAGAAGGCAACCACACGGCAGTCGGGGCTTCGCACCGCTACTTCCTGGATCCCAGGCCTGGCCAGCTCCTGTGCCCCCTGCAGGCCCTGCCAGGGGCTGTCACCTGACTCGGCTCAGACTGGGAGCACCTGGGCATGTGATGCTTCTGCTCCGAATTCCCCTGCATCCTGAGATGTCCACCAGTTTTTCAGGAAAGACATTATCCATTCTGCGCTGCAACGCGAACCCAACTGCCTCTTTACCCACCAATCCAACTTCTCAAAGTTCACCCAAAAAACCCACCCTCGGGCTGAGCCCCGGTAGCGTAGTGGTTGAGTGCGGGACTGTGGCCCACTGGCTTAGCGGTTCAAATCCAGCAGCAGCTCTCCAGGAGCATGGCTGGGCCTCCCACTCCCACCAGAGGGCAGTGATGCCTCCCCCCCAAAAAAAAACCCCCACCAGGCAGTGATGCCCCCCCACACACCCTCACCTACAGCACTTGAACAGAGAAACTAAGGACTGGAAAAAGTTATCATCATATTACAATCATGTCCTAAAAAGAAAGCAAAACACAGTGTCAGGGCCTTCCCTGTTCTCAAGCAGGTGAGGGAACGCGATGGGGTGCCCGCGGGCTGGCGTGGCGGCCCCTTGCCCGCATCTCAGCCTTGCCAACTTCCAGCGGCCCTGTGTTATGCGTGGGACTGATATTTCCAGAAGAAACTGACAATGGGAGGGGGGATGGCGACTGTCTGGTGGTGGTCGGTTTGACCTCTTTAAATCCCAGAGGGGACTCTGGTGGCGTGGCGGTCACTCACTGCGCTGCGAACCACAAGATCTGTAGGTGGACTGGTCAATACCGGTCAGCTCTGAAGGGCAGCGCTACCCTGCCCTGTGGGGCCGAGATGAGTCCGAGTTGCCTGATGGCAGCGAGTCTGGTTTGGTTTAGGTCACGGGGCCAAGAGAAGCCGGGTACCTGCCCCCTAGGGAGGGCTCAGCTCTTGGGCGTGCGCCAAGCCCCTTTCCTGGGGCCCACGTCACACCCTCCGGCAGGGCAGCCCTGGGGGCTCCGGGGCTGGACTACTCACCTGAGCACGTCCTCCGGGGTCCTCTGCTGCAGTCGCTTTCCCAAACCATAGCCAAAGAAGCACACGGCAAACATGGGAGTGACGCCAATCAAGGGCGCGGCCATGCCCCGGTACAGTCCAGTGACACCCTGCAAAGAGGCGCTGAAGCAGGAGCCGTTTCCAGACCCCAGACCCCCCTGACGCCACTGTGAGATGGCGCAGCCGCAGCAGCTTCTGACGCGCGATAGCGTCTTCCTGCGGCTCCCCTCCAAGCAGGAGAGCTTCCCGGTGAAAGAGGAGCCCCACACTTCTCAGCAGTTTTCCTGGTATGGGAATCTTGTGTGGTGGGTTACCCGCAAGGTCAGTGGTTCCATTCCACCAGCCACTCCAGGGGAGAAAAATGAGGCTTCCTGCTCCCATAAAGCTGGACTCACCGCCTCTGCTCTGTCCCACACGGTTGCTCTGGGAGGAAAGGGGCTCAGCAACAATGGGCGGGTACATGACTGGAAGGAGGAGGAAGAGGCCACACATATACAGCCGACACATATACACGTTCTCACCCTGAACGTCTCCATCTGGACAGATGTTCTAAGGACACGGTCACAGGACTTGAAAGAGAAGGCGTCAGGCACGTACTGTGTAAGGAGCCAAAACCATGGGTTGGCCCAGAAAGCCCCAACAGGACATCAAGTACAGAGAATGGATGCACGGGGCTATCACGCCGTCATAAACCACCTCGGAACCAGGGAAGCTAGGAACGCTGGCGGCGATGAGGATCGTTTCTGCCTTCTCCACGTTATCAAGACATGTGATTTTTTTTTATTATTTGAAAAAAGAGAAAAGGAGGGCTGAGTCCCAGTGGTGGTGTAGTGGTTGCGTGCGGGACTGCGGCCCACGGGGTTGGCGGTTCAGATCCAGCAGCAGCTCTCCAGGAGCAAGGCTGGGCCTCCTACTCCCACCAGAGGGCAGAGATGCCCCCCCCAAAAAAAAAAAGAGAGAGAGAAAAGAACATTAGGGCTGCAAATTTGGTGATGAAACCAACTGTGTGGTCACCAATAAATAATTAGACAGACAGACGATGGGAGCCCAACTAAATCAGGCGAGGCCATGCACCATCTGAGTCCAGAGGAGCCCGGGAGTTCACACCAACAGAGTGGCTCAGAGGCCCTGAGTGGCCTGGGAAGCAACAGGTGCAGAGAAGCGCAGGATGATGGGGGACTTTGGGAGGAGGGGGGGTGTGATGCCAGGACAAAGAGAGGGGACAAGGCCACACACATTGGCACGGCAGACGGCAGCTGTGTGGGCAGAGAGAAACCAACGGGGATGGGGCGCACCGAGCCGTCAGGGTGCGGGGAGGCCGAGAGCAGCGAGGAGAACGAGGTGACATCGGCATCGTCCCCGGGAAAAACAAAACCGGCACAGGAAATGAAAGCGCGTCCTGGTCCGTTACTTGGCCAAGGGGGTGGGGGTGGGTAGAAGGTACAAAATTATAATCATGAAGTCGGTGAGAGGGCTCGAACTATAAAATGTGATCTAAAGTTAACGTTAGGGCCAGAGCTGAGAGGCGACAGGAAGGGTAGGGCTAAGGTTATCAAGCCTAAATGGGTGTCTCTAACCCAATGACAAGGTATCTAAGGTATGCCACTCGGTGTGTGTGACAGAGCAATGGTTACAGCGTAACCAAGAGGCCAGAGGTACTTGCCGCTGGGGTGGGGGGAGAACACTGAGACTTGACTGAGTCTTTACGAGCGGTCTGAAAACATGGGTCACTTTAATAGCAAATAAGGGAGCATTGGAAGAAATATGTTAAAAATATTCCCGTTGTGGCTGAGCCCCGGTGGCCTAGTGGTCGTGTGCAGGACTGCGGCCCACAGGGTTGACGGTACAAATCCAGCAGCAGCTCTCCAGGAGCAAGGCTGGGTTCCTACTCCCACCAGGGCAGTGATGCCACAGAAAAAAATTAAAATTAAAATTAAAAAAAAAAAATGTTCCAGTTGCTCCCTATGGAGGGTAAGAGTGGGGGTGTGCCCTGGGAGGGCTACTCAGACCCAGGCTGCCGACCGACCGTGGGTGTTCTCAGCCATCTGCCTCCTGAAACCAAAGGGCTGTGACTGAACCTGTCTGCACCTGCCCGGAGCCTGTCGAGGCCCTAACACTACCAACTCCTGCAGCCCCAACGAGAGCAAAGTCCAGAGGCCAGAGACAAGATCAACAAGAAGGGGTCGAGGGGGCAGGGCGGCTTCTAAGGAGGAACTATACAATCATTGACAGAATCTGTGCAAAGCGCCGCCCGCGGTTCCTCGGCAGGGCTGAGAAGGCCACTTAAGTCCTGCCGGCCCAAGTGCAGGCCTCTAACGTATCCAGCTTTGCTTCCACTCGGTTCTATGCAATACAACCGAGGCCCCTGCCTGGCAGCTGCAGAGAGCAGAGAGCTCCGGCTGGTGCAGGAGAAAGCAGGGACGTGCACGCCCAACGACTAACGATGTCGATTTGATTCTGTATTTTCCCCAGGTCCTCAGCACCCGGCACAGGGTCCAGCCTTAGGCAAATGCTTGATAATGCTTGCCAATCAAGAGGTCTTAAGGGCTGCGGGGACCGGAGCCTAGAGGCTCCATGGGGCCCTGACTGGACTCTGTCCTGGGTACCACAGGTGTATGGAGCACCTTACAGAAGGAAGGACAGGATTACCTCACCAATGGCAGCTTGGGTGGACTCTAGCTTGGGACTTTTCTCCCACAGATGGCCCTGGGAACTGTCTCCCTCCAAAAAAGAATCCATAACCTACCAGCACCCTTTCTGATGGGTACCTGCCTCTCCTTTCCTAGATGGTTAGCAGGAAGCAAAGGTCGGGGGACAGTCCAAACAGGGTCTCTTGACACATGTATCAATGAAGTGAATATTAAGGACCACTCGTAATTAAGTTGCTAAAAAGTCCATGTTTTCACTATGGGAAGTACCTATAAAACTATAACCCTGAACTGATTCAATGTCACTGCTTAGAGACCTAGAGCCACTGGCCTCTCTCAGTGGATCCACGACTTGCTGATGTTTCCTCTAGATTTCACACGAGCTTCTGGCCCTGGCAAACTGACCAATCTCATTTGGTATCTTCCTTTTATTTCACAACTCCAGCAATTTCTCACTAGCTCCCTGGGGTCTCCATTCTGCCTCCAAGAGGGAGAGAGAACCATGTTACTAGCTTCATGGGATTTGGTTTCTCAAATTTGGGCATTTAGGGTCATGAATTTATCAGACATTCCATGACTGTCCTACTTTTTTTTTAACTGACCTAAAGCTGTGTTCAGTGCTTCTGTTCAACATTAAGTTCTTTTTTTTTTTTTTGGGGGGGGGGGTCGCGCATCACTGTCCTCTGGTGGTCGTGGGAGTTACCCTGCGCTGCTCCTGAGAGCCACTGATTGGATTTGAACTGCCAAGCCTGTGGGCCACAGTCTCGCACTCAACCACTTACACCACCGGGGCTCAGCCACAACATTAAGTTCTTAAAAACAAAACAAAACAAAACAAAAAAAAACCTTGAAATTCTTGATGTGTGTAGGGAATTTATGGGCTAGCTGAATCCCTGTCAGGAGAAAAACTTTAAACCTCAAACTTAAACCAAAAAGATCCCTCAACTCTTCTTTAAACCAAAGCTGTCTACCTTCAGCATTGTGTTCTTAAAAACAAAAAACACATAAGAGATCAAATTAAGAATGGCAACTCAGGGCTGAGCCCCGGTGGCCTAGGTGGTTGAGTGCAGGACTGCGGCCCGCGGGCTTGGCGGTTCAAATCCAGCGGAGGCTCTCAGGAGCAGCACTGGGTAGCTCCCACGACCACCAGAGGCAGTGATGCAAAACAAACAAACAAACAAACAAAAAGAAAAAAAAAAAGAATGGCAACTCAAAGATTAGAGAGGAAGCATAGGGAAGCAGTACGTGAATTGAGGAGCAATGGTTCAGAAAAGGAGGGCAAGATGTGCTCGCTGTCACTGAATTGCACTTGTAGAACGTGTTGAACTGGTGTGTGCTCGGTTGTGTATATCCTCAACAACAGAGAACAACAGGGAGAAAAGTAAACAACAACCACAAAAAGTCAGTAGCTGGAACGGTCAAAGACCCCACTCCAGAGTGGATAGAACAGGGGGGTCTGGGATGCCACAGAGAGCTGTGAGCCGGGCCACCAGCAAAACTGTAAAAAGGCACCCTCTCTCCCTGGGTGAGCAACAGACCAGCGCCATGGACGTGTCCAGAGTCAGAGGAATGCCCAGTGTGGAGACACTATACCTCTCTCATAAGAGTCTTCCGGAAACAGTCAAAGGTCCCAGAGTACATGGGAGGCTGTCCAGGTGAACTTGGGGGCTGGGTCTGCAGTCGGACCTAAAACCACAAAAGAGAACACCGTCACCTCCTCAATTTAAAACTGTCCACAGTCAAGGCCCCAGTGTCTGCCAAAATGTGGAAGGATGACTTGCACCTGGGATGTCCGTGTCTCTGGCGTCCTCTGAGCCAGTTGGAGTCAAACATCATTTTCCTCTAGTTCCTTCAAACCTACACTCACATATTTCTTTTTTTTTTTTTTGGCATCACTGCCCTCAGGTGGTGGGAGTAGGAGGCCCAGCCTTTGCTCCGTGGAGCTGGAATTGAACCTCCACCCCAGTGGGCCGCCGTCCCACGCACAACCATCACGCCACCGGGGCTCAGCCCTCACAGATGTTTTCAGACTGTGGCAGTTCCTCTGGCTTCCACATCCACACCCTTTTATCCAGTAGTTCTCATTTGACAAATTCCAACAGGATCCGCTGGGACAGGTACCCTCCGTTTATACAAGCAATCAGGCTTAGTGATTCCAGTGGCTCCAAGAACTGGAGACAGTGGGCTGCGACCACCCCCATCCATTCATAGAGCTGTACAAAAGCATCCTGGAGAAAAGATGACTTCGCCCTGCTTTTCCTGCTCCTTATCGTGCATGTGTCTGGTACATCCAAGGCCTCCGACTGTCTTTCTCTTTTAATCTCCCGTAGGACGCCTCTTCATGTCTGCTTTCATCCGGGACATTTTCCAAGGCCTAGCAGTCTACTTCTCTGGTCCAAATCAGGGCTTTAGATGCTACTCAGTGATGACTCTCCCTCTACCACCATCGAGACCTTCCCTCCCCAGCAGGTTGAAGCCTGTGTTTCCAATGGTTTAGAGAAGCTTTTCCCATTGAAGATTGCCCAGTTGCCTCCAGAATCTGTTTGTCTCAGAGTCACGTTCTAACCCTCTCTTTTCTCGGCTCTGAACCTGTGTCAGCCGGGGAAGCCTAGAGAAACAAATTCATTGACATATTCGTATGTGTATGGGAAATAGCTTTATATACCAGAGCAACTGACTATTGAGCATACATCCCAGCCCGTCCAGATCAAGCCCAGAAGTTCACTATTAGCCCATACGTCTGATACCAATCTATAAAGCTCTCTCCCGACTCACGAAACAACAGCCATGACACCGAGTGCAGGAAGATCACAGGCCAGTGGGTGGATAGCCCTGTGGATCCACGGATGGTAGAAGCATCTCGGTGCTGGCCTGGGTCTCCATGTGGTTCCTCCAGGCCCAGGCTCTCGCTGCCCTCAGCAGAGCTTCACGTGTCTTGTCAGTGGAGAGCCTCTTGGGAGTGAGCAGAGAGAGAGTGTCTCCCGCCTTCCAGGAGGAAATACCGAAGTTCCCAGAATCCTCAGGAGAAAGCCATGCCCACACAGAGGCCTCAAGGGCTATATCCTGATTGACAGGCTAGACTCCACGCCTACACTCTTAAGTCTCAAACTGACGCCAGATCATGTAACTCCCACAGAACCCTGGCATCACCACTAGCTCTTCTTGCTCTTGGTATTGAAGCACCAAGTCCACTGCAGTGGTCAGGAGGCTCCTGGGCACATAATATTCCCTACTGTCTTAGAGTCATTCTCCTAGGCCAAATGCCCTCCACCTTCACCCACGGTTATAACTTCCCATTCTCTTACAGAAAACGAGCCCCCTTCCAAAGCTAAGAAGGGGATCCCAATTGTCCTGCCTGCATATTTGGATCAGAACCAGCGATTTGCTTCTAATGAGTTGAATGTGGTAGAACTCATGCCGGGTGACTTCTGAGGCTAGGTGACTGAACGAAGCCAGGCTTCTCCCTGGCTGTCAAATGCTCTGTCCTGGAGGAAACCAGCCTCCAGGCTGTGAGGCCAGTCAAGCAGCTCGGAGAGGTCCTCCTTGAGAGAACATGTGCCCTCCCTACAATAGCCAGCACCAACTTATCAGCATGTGGGTGACACTCGGAAGCCGATCCTTCAAACAAGTGCAGCCCCAACCAACTTTTTCGTGATTGCTTTCAGATACTATACAACTCACCTCTTTTTAAAATGCATCCTGTTAGGGCTGAGCCCTGGTGGCGTAGTGGTTGTGCACGGGACTGCGACCCACTGGGATGGAGGTTCAATTCCAGCTCCACAGGAGCAAAGGCTGGGCCTCCTACTCCCACCACCAGAGGGCAGTGATGCCCAAAAACCAAAAATATAAAAATAAAATGCATCTTGTTGCTAGTACACAGAACAGGATTGGACAACCACCATTACATTTGATTGTAGCATCTTTTCATCACTCCTACCCATTCAGTAATCACTCTTCATTTCTTTCTCCCCTTAGCCTCTGGCAACTACTAATCTACTTATCTCTACAGACTTGACAATTTTGCATATTTCTCATATAGACACAAAATCATACAATTGTGGTCGTTTGTGCCTGGCTTCTTTCACTGAGCAAAAAAAAAAAGTTGTTAAGCTTGTCTGCCTTGTAAAATGTGCCCATGCTTCATTCTGTTTTTACTGACATATAACCTTGTATGATATGACTATACCATAACTTATTTATCCACTAGCTAAAGCAATAAGGATTTTGTTTTCCTTTGATGAGTGGTCCCAGAGATTAGAACACCTGGAATGGATAAGATCTCTTCCCAGACTTGAAGACCCGAAACAAACAATTCAGAAAAGGAGTGAAAACAGTTGTACAACTCAAAAAATTTCATCGATGTCACTGAGGGTCCAGGCAGAAACAGGTGAACGAACCGGTGTATGTTTTGCTGTGTGCATTCTCAACAGATATATATGCAAACCTGAAATGATATAATTCTTATTAATCTGAAACAAGGCCTCTGCCTATAGGGATGAGGGGCAGAGAAGATACCAGGGAGTCCTCCTCCTTTACTGGACAATGCTGCTTGCAACAACAATGGCTTCTGCAGGCACTCAGACACAGCACTTCCCATCAGCTACATAAACATCCAATTTCATGCTGCACCGTGCCCTCAGCAGCCCGCCTGGCACTGCTAGACAATCACTCACGTACTAGTCGGGTTGGGACAGCACCTCCTCTGGATGAAGGGTGCAAAGGGCCTGCTGACCCAGCCTGACGAGCCAAGTATGGCGGTGCTGTTTCCAGTAAAAACAGACCCTGAAAACTCACCTCCAGGCACGTTGAGACCTATCTCTTCCCTATAGGCCCTTTCCGGACAGATTCTATAGATTTCCTTCCAGTCTGTGGCAGAAATAAGGCTGGAAAACTATCTTTCATAACACATCTTTGAGTTTCCTCCCTGCCAAGGCTTCCGGTTGACAATGACTCTGAGAGTGAGGAGAGGCCAGGCCGGGGCAAAGCCACACACCTGCGTCCTTTGGGAGAGAAACAGTTCTGGCAGACGGCATCTCTGAAGACGGCAGCCACCGTCGGCCTCTGCCCAGGAGGCCACTCAGGCGACCATGGGGTGACAGGCTGAAGGTGGCCTGCCTCCCTGGGCCTGGAAAGGTAGGAAGGGGATAGTGACAGGTCACGGTGGCCCTGGGAGAGAATGTCAGATAGCTCGCTAATAATCGCTCCTCTGAACTAGCCCCCCTTTCACAGGGCCAGCACAGTAACTTGTAGGACTTGCCTGGGGAAGGGAGCTAAAGCGATCTTGGACTTGACCGTCCCCCCAAAGTGGCACGGGGTCAGGAGGGCTGCACAGAGCAATGCTTGAGAGCAGACCCCGTGCGGGCGGTCAGACGCTGCCCCCGCTGCAGAGCGGGCACCGTGGGGCACGATGTAGACACAGATTGACCCCGAAAGGGGAGAAGGAGCGGATCGCTCAACTTTTCGAGGAAACCAGCACAGACCACCCCCCCCACCACCCGCTTTCAGTCCCGCGGCGGCGCCAAGCGCCACTTGCCCCTTCACCAGTCTCCCGCAGCCGCCCCGCACCTTGACCGTGTCCAGCGGATGCCCCACGAACACCAGGCACATGCCGCCGAAGCCGCCGGCTAGAAGATTCTTGATCGGACTGATGGGTTTCGGCTGGTCGGCCATGGTCCGCCAACCTGTCTGCCAGTCTCCAGTCCGCCCCGCTCCGCTGCGTCGCCCAGCTGCAGCTCGGGCGCTGCCGACCTTTCACCCACTTTCAAGGGGGCGGGGACTAGGCCCAGAGGCCGTCGGGAGGAGGGCTTCCGAAGCCCGCCGGGCTTCCGCAGGGGGCTGCTTCCGGCTGCGGCCCCGCCCCGTGGGCGTGGCCGAAAGGGGGCGGGGCTATCCGTTACGCCGTCTGCGCGCCTCTCCGGTGGACCTCCTCCTCCAGGCAGTCTTCCCGGACCGCACAATGTCCTCCCCAGCACAGTGTCACTGCTTAGAGGTCGATAGTGCGCTACTCCCTGCCAGACAACCTTCCAGATGCTGGAGGCATGGCAGATCTTAAACAAAGTCAAAGAAGTGGAAAATGTATAGTGGTGGGTGCAAACCCCTAGGGAGGTAAAAAAAGGCGGGAAGAGGGGGAGGCATCCAGTGAAGCAAGTAACACGTAATTCATAATTTTAATTAGGTAAGGGAAGGTTTGACGGAAGTGACTCTGGATTCAAGACCTGAGGAGGTGAAGGAGTGTGCCCTAGCTGTCATTAGGGGATGGGAATAAAGAGCTTTTCCAGGGAAAAAGCAAAAGCCTTGGTAATGGTACGGACTGTGCCTGGCATATTTAGGGAGCCACTGGAAGGTGGAACCAAATGTGAGGTAGCGGGCCACTAGTGGGCCTCGCACAGAGAGGTGGTTATCATAGGGGCAAGAAGAGAGACAATTCAGCCCCATGGCCAGGTGGGTTGCTCACAACACAATTTGTTTCTCACCTGGGTGCTGATGGGCTGAGGCTGAACAGGACATGGGCCGGAACTCAGGGCCTGGTGTCCTTAGACACCATATAGAAATGGGGGGGCCCCTCCTCTGGAGTAGAAACTGCAGGGTGGGGTGGTGATTGATCAGAGTCTTGATTGATTGTGGTTTTCCTTGACCGGGGTCATGTGAGCTCCAGGTAGTCCGTTTCGGTTGTCATAATTTGGGATTCACTGATTCCTTCGCGGTGTTCACTGCCCTTGGTTCGCCAGTTTCTGACAAAGGTGCTTTCTTTCCTGTTCCCTTTGGAGAGCTTTTACAGGGTCAGCCTTGGGGCGGAACTTTATAGGATGGGCTCGGGGACAAACATGGAGGAAGTCTGGGTTTTAACAGTCTATTAAGTCTTAGAGTTATAGAAAAGGGGCCTGGGGGCTGAGCCCTGGTGGCGTAAGTGGTTGAGTGCGGGACTGTGGCCTGCGGGCTTGGCGGTTCAAATCCATCGTTGGCTCTCAGGAGCGGCACTGGGTAGCGCCCACGACCACCAGAAGCAGTGATGCTCCCCCCCACCCCCCCCCAAAAAAAAGAAAAGGGGCCTGGATAGGTTTGCAACTTGAAGGTTCTATAGGACAGAGTAAAACTACTCCTTGAAGGTTTTCTTTGTTGAAGAGGTTTTTCTCCCAAGGAACTGCTGTATGGGTTTGAAACTGGCACACTTTTCTCCTTAACGGCCAAGTGCTTGCCCAGCTGTGTGTGCCAACAGGGCTTCTAGAACGGTAAGAAGCATATGAAGTCGGGCTTTATGCACCTTTGTAAAGACAGTGGTAGGCCTGTAATGCAGCGGTTCTCAACCTGTGGGTCGCGACCCCCATTGGGGGTGGAACGACCTTGTCACGAGGGTCACCCAATTTTTAACTGTAGCAAAATGACAGTGATAAAGTAGCAACGAAACTTTTATGGTTGGGGGACAAGGGAGGGTTCACCATAACACGAGGAACTGTACGAAAGGGTCTGTGATAGGTATGTTGTGCCAACATGGCCAATGAACACATGTGAGATTAATTGAAGGCGGATGTATAAATGGTTCGGCAAGCCTAGCCTTTAGCTCTCTTGTTCTTGGATCTTCAGACCAACCAGCTGCCTTGTTCGTCCTGTGCCTTGATTTGCAAGCTACACTGCCCATGGGACACCTAATCCATGGACTGTGTCGCTGTGAGTTGAGGTTTCTTTTCTGCTTCGCCACGCTCTTGGGATATACGTCTCTTGAGCTGGGGGCTGTCGGACCCTGTCATCTGGCTGACCGTTGGTGACCTGCCTTGCTGTGTGCTGCTGTGGTGGGATAGCCTGAATTGCTCGACAGAGGACTACCCGATGGCCCTCAAGCCTCGAAGGCCTGCCAGTCTACTAGCTGTCTCACAGGAGTGAGTTGCACCGAGCCATTTGTACTGCTTTATAGATTAGTTAACTGTTTCTTTCTCTTTTTAAACTTTATTTCTTATATTAGATATCTTTCTATACCTATATTCTATAGGTATAGATATAGATATAATTATTAGTGTCCTGTTTCTCTAGAGAACGCTAACACAGGATCTCAGCGTTAGGAAGGTTGAGAACCCCTGCTCTAAGAAGACGGGAACCATGAGGGTTTTGAGCAGGGGTGAGAGCATCTGTTTTATGAATGAGCAGGATCCCTCTGGCTGCTGGGTAAAGGAAGAGGAGGGGACGAAGAGGAAACAAGGAGTTTGGAGGAAGCTAGGAGGTGATAGCTTTGACGTGGATATGATGAGAAGTAACCAGATTCTGGATTTATTTTTAAGGTCTCAGCATTCCGTATTGAATGGGGGAGGGGAGGAGTGTGTGCAAGAGGACATATGAACAATTAAATGTTTTAGTCTTAACAACTGAAGGAATAAAGTCACCTTTAACCAAGGGAGGAGAAGGTCAGGAGCTCAGAGTTTTGGATGTAGTAAGCTTGAAATGCTTATCTTTTTTTTTTTTTTTTTTTTAGTGATTTTATTGGGGGCTCTTACAGCTCTTATAACATTCCATACATCAGTTGTATCAAGCATATTTGTGCACATGTTGCCATATTCATTTCCAAATATTTTCTACTTGAGCCTTTGGTATAAGCTCTTTTCCCCTCCCCCCTTTTTTTTTATAAATCATTTTATTGGGGGCTCATACAACTCCCCTCACGATCCATACATATGTCGATCGTACGCAGGCCACATCTGCACACTTGTTGCCATCATCACTCTCAAAACATCCTCCCTCCACTTAGGCCCCCAGAACCGGCTCCCTGTATTTCCCCTCCCACTCCCTCCTCCATGAACCCTTAATAACTTACAAATTGTTATCACCTTTTCATATCGCACTGTTTCATATGGTCCGATGTGTCCCTTCCCTCACCTGAAATGCTTGTCTTCACAAATTCACTGCCGCTGAGTTGATTCTGCCTCAGAGCGACCCTGTCAGACAGAGTAGAACTGTCCCTGTGGGTTTCTAAGGCGATAACTATTTATCATCTCTGAGCAAAAGAGGCTCACGCAGAATAGACAGGCTTTGGCGCCTTGCCCCAGACCCTCCTTGGGTGGTGCAAACGGCTTATGTGCAACTCTTAACTGAAAGATTGATCGTTCAAACCCACCTAGCAGTGCCACAAAAGAAATGGCTAGTCCCTGATCGATGTCCACGGTCATGAAGCCATCACTGCAGATCAGGGCGCTACAGCAAAGTGTGGTGAAGAACGTAGATGGTGTCTGGCTATCAAAAAGAATAGCATCTTACACCAGGGGCTGAAGAGGAAAGCTAATGTTCTGAGAATGATGAGGGCGACAAAGGTGCTTGACATACAATGGATGGATGGATGGATTGTGATAAGAGTTGTATGAGCCACCAATAAAATGATTTTTAAAAAAAGCATCTTAATGCTGGCAACGTATGTACAAATGTGCCCACACCATCGATGTATGGATTGTTACAAGAGCTATAAGAGCGCTCAATAAAATATTGAAAAAAAAATAAGGTAGAGGGGCTGAGCCCTGGTGGCGTAGTGGTTGTGCGCAGGACTGCGGCCCACTGGGATGGAGGTTCAATTCCAGCAGTGGGGCTGGGCCTCCTACTCCCACCACCGGAGAGCAGTGATGCCCCCCACACCCCCCCAAAATAAGGTAGTATCTGTGATCTTAAAGGCTTGTCTGTAAACAAGCAGCCGCCTAGGTGAGGCATCTGCTAAGTCCATGTGCATGAAGCGCACCAGCCTGTGTGATCCAAGTATGATAAGTCATAAAATCCAAGCCCAAAGGAGGGAATGGCATTAAAGCTTAAATTGTGAACCCTCGATTTGCAGGATGCAATGAAAGGCAGTGGAAACCCAAAATCCATCTGCAGGTCTCTACATCAGGGGTCCTCAAACTTTTTAAACAGGGGGCCAGTTCACTGTCCCTCAGACCATTGGAGGGCTGGACTATAGTTTAAAAAAAAAACAAAAAAAACGTTGAACAAACTCACTGCAGGCCTGGTATGAGTCAGCTGCTAAGCAGGACAGGCAGCAGAGGCAAAAACACCCTGCAGCAGCCAGAAAAATGTCCTCAGCAGGCCACAGTTTGAGGAACCCTGCTCCCCATGGATTAAGCCTCTGATGCGTCCTCTAACCATCATCAAGTGACAGGAATAGTTTTGTTCACAGGCAGTGTACATCGTAAACTTGACTATGGTTGGTGTGATTCTGTTAAGGTGTAATATCCTGAATCTTGGACTTTCTTTTCAAAGAATAAGTAACATGATCAGATTTGTGATCGAAGATTCTGTTCTTGGCAGAGGATCCCAAGTGGTGAAGTGGTTAAAGCACCCGACTGCTAACCAAACCCGCTCAACCCCATTCAACCCCAGCAGTGCTAACCAAAAGTTTCAACGCCAGCAGATGTGGCAGTCTGCTTCTGTAAAAATTTTCACACACACACACACACACACACACCCCAATTTACACCCTTGGGAACCCCACGGGCCAGTTCCTCTCTGCTCCACAGAATCACTCTGAGCTGGCAATGACGTGATGGCGGTGGGCCGGGTTTGGGACGGGGGTATTCTGGATGGACGGAATTCCGTGGGGTGAGGCTGGAAGCCGGGCTTCTGCTGGAACTTAAGAGCAAATCGAGAGACCAAGAAGGCGTCAACCAGGGCAGCGAAGGGCAGCAAAGGAGACCGTGAATGCACCCAGACGTTGCCAGCCACCCCGCAGCGCTTCTTGGTTTCCACGCACTGCCCTTCCGTCTGCGTGCTCGCCCAGTGAACAAGCGCAGCTGGGGAGTCAGGAGAGAGCCAGGGCTAGCGCCAGAGACCAGGAAGGTAGATGTGTCTGCAACCTTAACAGAGTGCCATCTGGGGAGCAGGGCCAGCGGAGAAGGCAGGAACAACCCAACCCCACCCCCCTCAAACAAAAGCAGCTGTTAGAACTGTGAGAAAATCAAAAAGAATCAGTCCTCTGAGAAAAGAATCAAAACCAGAGGTCCAGCTGAGGCATTAGCAGAGGTGTGATTATGCAATGAGCAATGTGAACACTGTTTACTTGTCCTTAATTGCTATCTGTAATGAACGATTTCTCTCTCTCTCTCTCTCTCTCTCTCTCTCTCTCTCTCTCTCTCTGTCTCTCTCTCTCAAGAATGGACTACCCAGTAAGCAAGGTAAATGCTTATGCACGAATAGTAAACAGATTAATAAGTAAGCACAAGGGAGTCCATGCATACCTTTCTTACTGGGTAATTTGCCTCGGAGGGTCATGAGATTTCAGTGTTCAGTCGCTGGTGACATTTAAAATTTTCTGGGCTGAGCCCCGGTGGCATGGTGGTTGTGTGCAGGACTGCGGCCCACAGCGTTGGCGGTTCAAATCTAGCAGTAGCTCTCCAGGAGCAAGGCTGGGCCTCCTACTCCCACCAGGGCAGTGATGCCCACCAAAAACAAATTTTTTTTTCTGAGGAGCGTTGACCGTGGTGGGTTGAAAATGATGCCGCCAGAAGGAAAAGGCAGTGAGAGTCAGTTACTCTTTTAGGGAACTTGGCAAGGAAGCGGAGGGTTAGTGCACAGTGTAAGTTTGTGAGTTTAAGATGGGACTAGGGCTGCGGGAAATGCTAAGAAAGGGAGGTTGCAGGAAGAAAGGAGAGAGTTCTGTGCACAAAAGAAGGTCTCCCTGCCCAGTGTGTCTGCCACCACCTGGCAACCAGCTTCTCTCCTCCATGCAGAGCCCAGAGCAGCCTGCTGATCAAAGGGGCACATCCCTGACAGACCTCAAATGTGGGCTCCTTTCAAACCGACCAGGTTCTTTTAAGCCCACGTACAGTAATTGAGAGTTTGTCCTCCTGGCTCCTAATCTGATCAACTGAACACATAGCTAGAAAACCTGTCTGAAATTTGTCAGTCTCTGAATAGAAATTGTTCTCTTTTTTTTTTTCATCCTTTCCCAAATCACTTTAGGGCTGAGCCCCGGTGGCGTAGTAGTTGTACACTGACTGCGGCCCACTGGGATGGAGGTTCCATTCCCGCTCCACAGGGGCAAAGGATGGGCCTCCTACTCCCACCACCAGGGCGGTATTGCCCTAAAAAAAACGAATAAATAAAATAAAATCATTTTATTGGGGCCTCATACAACTCATTACAATCCACACATAAATCCGTTGTGTCAAGCACATTCGTTGCCAACATTATTCTCAAAATATTTGCTTTTTACTTGAAGCTCTTCATTTTTCCCCTCCTTCCCTGTCCCCACCATGAACCTTTGATAGTTTATAAATTATTATTTGCCATATCATACATTGTCTGATGTCTCCCTTCACCCACTTTTCTGTTATCCGTCCCATCCTCCAGGAGGGGGTTATATGTAAATCCTTATGACCCTCCACCTTCGCTATTCTCATTAGTGGTGTTGAGGGGTTCATCTGCCCTGGATTCCCTGTGTTTCCAGTTTTTACCTGTACCAGTGTACATCCATCCTCTGGTCTAGCCGGATCTGTCATGTAGAATGGGGATCATGTTAAAACACACACACACACACACACACACACACAAACCCTTTTTATTAGGAAGTAGTACAGTATCATATCATTCCATATTTTAATCACTCAAGCAGTATTGTACAATTGCTACCACAATCCATTTCAAAATATTCTTTCTTCTTGAACTTCTTGATGTCATCTCCCCTTCAACCCACCCTCCCACCCCCACCCCTGAAAAATCTTCTGGGCTCCTTACTGCTTTCAGACTAAAATAAGAGGTCCAGGGGCATTGAAGGCTCTTTCATAATCCCATACTAGTTAAATTTTCTTTTTTTTTGGGGGGGGGGAACACTGCCCTCTGGTGGTGGGAGTAGGAGGCCCAGCCTTTGCTCCTGTGGAGCCGCTGCTGGAATTGAACCTCCATCCCAGTGGGCCGCAGTCATGTGCACAACCACTACGCCACCGGGGCTCAGCCTAAATTTTTTTTTTTTTTTTAGAAAATATGGAACGCTTCACGAATTTGCGTGTCATCCTTGCACAGGGGCCATGCTAATCTTCTCTGTGTCGTTCCAATTTTAGTATATGTGCTGCCGAAGCGAGCACCTAAATTTTCTTTTATTGTGGTACAATGATATAAATTTACTTAAGTGTAAAATTTAGTGGCATTCATGACATTATGTAACTGGCACTAGTTCCAGACTTTGTCTCTTTTTTTTTTTTCCCCTCACTCTCTTTTTTTAAATCATTTAATTGGGAGCTCCTACAACTCGTTACAAACCATTACAAACCACACATCAATTGTTTCCAACATATTTGTACATATATTCCATTGTTCTTTTCTAGACATTAACTTTCCATTCAGCCCTTGAAATTAGCGCTTTTTTCCCCTTTCACCCTCCCCCTGCTCCCTTGATAGTTTGGAGATTGTTAATTATTTGTTGTTTTTTGTTTGCTTTGTTTTGTTTTTGGGGCATCACTGCCCTCTGGTGGTGGGAGTAGGAGACTCAGCCTTTGTGCTGGATTTGAACCTCCAACCCAGTGGGCCGCAGTCCCACGCACAACCACTACGCCACCGGGGCTCAGCCCCTAATTATTTTCAAATCTCATACCAACCGCTGTCTCCCTTCCCCTCTGGTTTCTGTTGTTCTTCCCCCTGCATGGGGGCGCGTGGTTATGTGCCAGTCATTGCTATCAGGGTGCTCTTCTTCCCCACTTCACTCCCCTCCCCCCTACCCTTTTGGTATCGCTATTCCCATTCCTGTTCTGGGTTCCATGTGTTATGAGTTTTATCTCTTGCCTGTACTTATGTACATGCTCCCTTCTAGCCTAGATTGAGAAGCTGCACAGAGGTGATAGCGAGGGGTTGGGAGGTCAGTGGGGTGAGAGGGCCTCCAGGGATCAGAGGTAGTGTGACCCATTAGTGTTCTACTGCACCCTGATTGACTCATCCACTCCCTGCAACCCCTCTGTGGGGCGATGTTCTGGGTCTCCGCTCCAACCTCCCGCTTTACTTTCTGTCTTTATGACAGATACTTCTGTTAGTTAGGGTAGGCCAGAGAAACAAATTCATAGAGTCTCATATGTGTATAAGAAAAAGCTTTATATCAAAGATTAATTTGCATGTTAAGAAAACATCCCAGTCCTGACCAAGCCCATAAGTCTGCTATTACCCCATATGTTTGACACCAGTCTGTAAATTCCTCTTCAGACTTATGCAACACATACAATCATGCTGAATTGCAGAAAGATCGCAGACCAGTGGGTGGAAAGTCTTGCAGGCCCAGTGGTGGTGGAAGCATCTCAGTGCCGGTGTGGGTCTCCACATGGAATCGTACCAGAGTTTGAATTGTGAATACCCGGTTTGCAGAAGGCTCTGGATGACGGTGGAAGCCCAAAACCCATCCGCAGGGTCCACACATGGATTCATCCCCTCTGATCACGGTGGAGGGATTTGAATAGTCTTACCAGACGGAGAACATTATAAAGTCTATTATGGCAGATGTAGTTAGGATTACAATGTAATAGCTTATCATTTGATCTGCCTTTTGACGCGTTGTAAAGTTGTTTCAGTTAAAACAGTGAAGGGGAAATACACGTGAACTAGGCCTCTGGTGAATCCTTTCTGACCAGTGAATAGCCTTGCTATCATACAGAATTCATGGAAAGTGGCTTATTGCAGCTACAGTTAGGTTACAATGTAACACCCTATCATTTGATCTCCCTTTGATCCATGTTAAATTTTACATATTTTCTACTTTCTTTTTGATCCAAGCTTTTCTGTTTGACTTTGTAATTGCTGTTTTTGTATTTTGTTTTGTATTGTTTTTTCTTTCCTGTATATGAACTCCAGGATGGTTGAGGCTATAGAGATAGTGATTGGATTAATGGTTTCTTGGGATTGTAAGGGTTGGGGGGGCGGGAAGCCAATGGTACAAGAAAGAAGAAAATGTTCTAAAACGGATCGAGATGATGATTGTACAACTCTTCTTAATCTAACTGAACTATTGAATTGTATGATATGTGAATTATCTAATAAAACCTTTTTTTCCTCCAGAGTTACAAATCTCAGAAACTCACAGGAACAGGACTACTCTGTCTGACAGACTCACTTTGAGTCTGAATGGACTCATTTTGTTTTATTTCGTTTTTCCCTGTCACTGTAGTGCTGCAACCATTGCTGGATGATCTTCAGCAACATTTTCCTCACATGTGATATGAATGATATTGTTCTATAATTTGAGCATCCTATTAGGTCACTTTTCTTTAGAACGGGTATAAATAGAGATCGCTTCATCGTGACCAACGGGTAAAAAGGTTGAAGTGATCAAGGATTTCATCTTGCTTGGATTCACACTCAAGGTTCAGGGAACCAGTAATTAAGAGATCAAAGAATGCATTGCGCTGGGTAAATCTGTGCCGTAGTTAGAGGTAGAAAGGCTGAGCCCCGGTGGCGTAGTGGTTGACCGCCGGCCCACTGGGACGGAGGTGCAATTCCAGCAGTGGGGCTGGGCCTCCTACTCCCACCACCGGAGAGCAGCGATGCCCCCCCAAAAGAAACAAAAAACAAAAGTTAGAGGTAGAAACCAGGGTTGTCCCTCTACATGCCAACCCGTCTCTGTTCCTCTTACAGGGAATTGGAAGCTGATCAAGGCTAGAGGCGGGCATTCTCACATTCAGGACTTTGCGACAGGAAGCCAGTACACATGGGAGGGCTCCGGTCAAGGCCAGGTGAGCTTACTTCGGCCAATGGGGTCCACCGGGACCCAGGCCTGCATCAGGGTAGGTCTGTCACAGGAAATAGGTCCATGCGGCTTCCCAGCTGAAGCAGGGAACTGGCTAAGGCAGCTGCACCCTGGTCCGACCATCAGAGAGCAAGAGATACGAGAACTGGAAAGGCGAGGCTCACCAAGTCATGTATCTTTCTGCTCTTCAGTCAATCCCACATGTTTTTCTGACAGGTTGGCACAATAAACCTTAACGATCTCACTGACTGTGCAGGTTAAGGCAAAATGAACAAGTAGCACTTAGGCCATATCCAGTGGGTTTCTCTATGTGGCCTTCTGACTGCTATCCATTTAAAAATGTTAGAGGTGGGCTGAGCCCCGGTGGCATAAGTGGTTGAGTGCGGAACTGCAGCGCGCCGGCTTGGCGGTTCAAATCCAGAGGCAGCTCTCAGGAGCAGTGCTGGGTAGTGCCCATGACCACCAGAGACAGTGATGCCCCCCCCAAAAAATAAATAAAAATAATAATAATTAAAAAAGTAATAAAGTAACAGGGAGACAAATTTTTAAAAACTCTGTAAACTTCAGATTGGCAGTAGATTCCCAGAGAGTGAGGAGCGATCAGGACCCTTTAGCAACCGTAGTTCATGGTGAAAATGAGGTTCTTTGCGATCAGCGACAAGAACCAAGATGCTTTTGGCTCATGATCGATCAACGTTGGATAGGACATAAAAGCTCAAACAGATCAAAAGGAAGGGAGGGGGCGAAGGTGACAAAAACAGTGCCAGAAGGAAGAACAGCTGAGGACAAGAAGGAGCCCGGGAATACAGAAGGGAAAGCATGTCAGGACTGAAATGGCAGTTCCAAGTATTGCCCTGTCCAGGTAGCCAGACTGCCGTCATCGGTAGGGGCTGTCAAGCCCCTTCTCACCGGCAGGCGTGGGTTTCAGTTGGTTTGTACTGGTTTGGCAGAACCGACACCTCATTTTTTATTGAATTCACATTGTGAAAATGGCCCTGGTTATCAGGGTTCTCTCTGAGAGGGGCAACTAAGCCACCACACGTATGTATATTCCTTACTCTTTTTTAAATGTTCTTTCTGTCCCCACACAGGTACAAAGGACTCGACGGAACGATGCTTGTCATGTCTTTATAGTCATCTCGTGAAACTTTGGATGAAATGCCATGCTCGTTTCCTGGCATTTGTTACTTGGGTCACTGAACACATAACGTAAAGAGAAAAAGTGCCAAACCACCAGGGAGTGGCAAGGCTGTCACGTGCTTCAGCTTCGTGTTCCTGGCCACATTCCCATGAGACGTGAAGAACAAACTTCGCAATTCCTGGAAGCATTCCAAGGGCTAAAACGCTTGTCAGAATAATTGCTGTCAGGTGAGACGTGGGCAGGAATTTTTCGAAGGTGAACATGATATGGTCAGAGTAGAGAAGTCACTTGTTTCTGAGACAGGGAACACAATGATGATTGCTAATTGGTCTGCCTCTAGAGGAATGGGATCCTACTCCCACAGTGAAAAGGTAGGTAAGATCAATCACGCACCTGACGACACTCAGCTAACAGCAAAGAATATTGCCAGGGAGACGCCGCCAATCAAGATCAATGAGGAACGATCCTCACAACTTTATTGGTTTTTTTTTTTTTGACAGGTGCTATTTAATGCTTTAAAACTCATAACAGGGGCTGAGCCCCCGGTGGCGTAGTGGTTGTGCGCGGGACTGCAGCCCACTGGGACGGAGGTTCAATTCCAGCAGTGGGGATGGGCCTCCTGCTCCCACCACCGGACCGCAGTGAGGCCCCCCCCCCCAAAAAAAAAAAAAACTCATAACAGAGCTGAGCCCCACTGGCGTAGTGGTTGAGTGCTGGACTGCGGCCCACTGAGTTGGTGGTTCAAATCCAGCAGCAGCTCTCCAGAAGCAAGACTGGGCCTCCCACTCCCACCAGAGGGCAGTGATGCCCTCCCCCCCAAAAAAACAAAAAAAACTCATAACAATTTAGTTTGGGGCAACTCTTTTATTGTTCTTATTTAAGTGTTAGCTGTTTGAAATAAACTACTTTGTGGTATATCATTGCTTTACACTTCAAATGGTCATTAGGGGAGGGAACCAGATGTTCAGTTATTAGAATCCAACTCCTATGTAGTTCTGACTCCTAGTGCCCTACAAACTACAGAAGGCAACACTGCCTGTCCTTGTGTCATCCTCACCAGAGCGATGGTTGAGCCCAGGCTTAGGAAGACAGGCAGACACAAGAACAACCAAGCAATCACTTTCCTATATGTTAATAATAACCATGGTAGAAAACATTTTTATTTATTTATTTATTTATTTATTTATTTATTTATTTTTAGGCATCACTGCCCTGGTGGTGGGAGTAGGAGGCCCAGCCTTTGCTCCTGTGAGCAGGAATTGAACCTCCGTCCCAGTGGGCCGCAGTTCCACGTACAACCACTACGCCACCGGGACTCAGCCCGGTAGGAAACATTTTTAAAAGAATTCTATTCATCCTAACAACAACAAAACCCTCGACATTCAAAAGCCTATAAGACATCAGAATCGGGGTAAGTAAAAAGACAGCAGATGGGCATTGGACCTCCACTCAAGTACTTTCTCAGTGCAATAACACTTTGTTCTATTACATTGGCATTCTATGATGCTCACCTTCCCGACACGACCACTGAAGACAAATGTGGGCATAAGCAAAAGTGATAAAGAAAGCTGATGGTGCCTGGCTATCAAAAGGTGTACCATCTGGCATTGTAAAGGTTTGAAAGTAAACAAGCGGCCATCTAGTTCAGAAGCAACAAAGCCCACATTGGAAGAAGCACATCAGCCTGTGTGACAATGAGGTGTCGAAGGGATCAGGGATTAGGCATCAAAGAATTAAAAATTATATCATTATAAATGAGGGGGAGTACAGATTGGGGACCCAAAGTCCATCAATAGGTAGAGCAACATCCCCTTACAGAGGGGTCACGAAGAGGAGATGAGCCAGTAACAATGAAATATGCAACTTTCCTGTACTTCTTAAATGTTTCCTCCCACCTGCTATCATGATCCCAATTCTACCTTACAAATCCAGGTAGACAAGGGGATGTACATTGGAGCTGGAAAGGGGGAATTCAGGACACATGATCCCTTCAGGACCAGTGGTGAGAGTGGTCATACTGGGAGGGTGGAGGAAAGGGGGAGTAGAAAGGGAATCAAATACAAGGATCTACATCTAACCTTCTTCCTGGGGTATGGACAATAGGGAAGTGGATGAGGGGACAACATCAGATAGTGGACAATGTAGCAAAATAATGATAATTTGTACATTTTTTTTCTTACGTGGCATCACTGCCCTGGTGGGAGTAGGAAGCCCAGCCTTGCTCCTGGAGAGCTGCTGCTGGATTTGAACCATCAACCCTGTAGGCTGCAGTCCCGCACACAAGCACTGCTCCATCAGGGTTCAGCCGATAATTTGTAAATTATTAAGGGTTCATGGGGGAGGGGGACGGGAAGGAAAATATGGGGAGCTGACGCCGGGGTCCTTAGTAGGAGGATGTTCTGAGAATGATAATGGCAACAAATGTGCAAATGTGGTCTGCATACAATCGATGTATGTATTGATTGTGATAAGAGTTGTATGAGCCCCCCAAAACATGATTTAATGAAAAACAACAACATCAGAATCACAATAGGAAATTGCTGAGGGGGGCTGAGCCCTGTGGCGTAGTGGTTGTGCACGGGACTGTGGCCCACTGGGATGGAGGTTCAATTCCGGCTCCCAGAAGCAAAGGCTGGGCCTTCTACTCCCACCACCAAAGGGCAGTGATGCCTAAAAAATTTTTTTTAAAAATTGCTGAGGGAAAAACAAAACACACATCCAGAATGAGCCAGTTAATGTGCAGAAATATACAACTTTCCTCTAGTTCTCTCATGTTTCCTCCCCCCACCGTCACGATCCCAATTCTACCTCACAAATCCGGCTAGAGCAGAGCATGTACACGGGTACAGATAAGAGCTGGAAACACAGGGAATCCAGGACAGATGAACCCCTTAGGAACAATAATGAGAGTAGCAAGATCGGAAGGCTGAGGCTAAGGTGGGTGGTAGAAAGGGGAACCCATCACAATGATCTACATATAACCGCTCCCTGGTGGATGGACGACAGAAAAGTGAGTGAAGGGAGACATCAGACAGTGTAAGACAGGAAATTTTTTTTAGTAAATTATCAAGGATTTGTGAGGGGAGGGGGGAAATGAGGAGCTGATACCAAGGTCTCCAGTAGAAAGCAAATTTTTGAGAATGTTGATGGCAACAAATGTACAAATGTGCTTGACACGATGGATGGATGGATTGTGATGAGTTGTATGAGCTCTCAATAAAATTATTTTCTAAAGAAGACTACAGGGCTGAGCCCCAGTGGTGTAGTGGTTGTGTGCGGGACTGCAGCCCACTGGGATGGAGGTTCAATTCCAGCAGCGGCTCCACAGAAGCAAAGGCTGGATCTCCTACTCCCACCACCAGAGGGCGGTGATGCCCCCCCCCAAAAAAAGAAAAGTACAAAAATTACAATACATTAAAAGGGGGAAAAAAAAAAGGGAAAAAATTGGTAATAAAAATAAATAATGAGGCTGAGCCCGGGTGGCGTAGTGCGTGAGTGCGGGACTGAGGCCCACAGGGTTGGCGGTTTAAGTCCAGCAGCAGCTCTTCATGAGCAAGACTGGGCCTCCCACTCCCACCAGGGCAGTGATGCCCCTTCCCCCCCCAAAAAAAAAGAATTCTCTGAAAAATAATGAAAAAAAAATTTAATGAATAAATGGGGAAGAAGTAAAGATTATTATTTTCCTAGAAGGCAAAGATGTAATATTAAGGTTATCACTACTGACTTTAGGTTAATCTGATAAATTCAATGCTTTCCCAAGTCCCCGTGACATTTTTTTAAAAGAAACATGTCAAGCTAAAATGAAAGTTTATACAAAATAAAAATTGCATGAGATTAAGAATTTGGGGGCAGGAGAAGGAAAAGGGTGGCAAGGGCAGAAAACAAATGGGGTGGGGGGGTGGTGGAAAAATCAATTAGAACATTTTGTCCTACCAGATATCAAAAACACATCACGAAACTGTAAATAAAACATTGTGGCATTGGAATTGGAATGAATAAACAGATCCTTAGAACAAAGAGTCTCGATAACAAACCCAAGTACACATGGGAATTTAGTTCATCGTAAAGATGCCGTCCTCAATCACAGAGAAAGGGTAATCCAGTCAAGAAATCCTACCTACAGGGGCAACTGGCAATATTAGAAAATAAAACTGGAAAAAAAAGAAAAGAAAACTGGGATGTTTGTACCCCCTACACCAAACAAAAATTCTGAATGGATGAAAGAACTCAGCCTTAAAAAATAAAAAATGTCCTACTCCCACCACCAGAGAGTAGTGATGCCACCCAACAAAATAATAAAATATAAAAAATGTCAAGGGGGCTGAGCCCCAGTGGTGTAGTGGTGGTTGTGCGTGGGACTGCGGCCCACTGGGTTGGAGGTTCGATTCCAGCTCCATGGAGCAAAGGCTGTGCCTCCTACTCCCACCACCTGAGGGCAGTGATGCCCCCCCCAAAAAAAAAACAAAAGAAAAACAAAAAAAAAACAAAACCAAAAACAAAACAAAACAAAGTCAAAAAATTCACATTGGCGGGGCTGAGCCCCAGTGGTGTAGTGGTTGTGCACAGGACTGTGGCCCACTGGGACGGAGGTTCAATTCCAACAGTGGGGCTGGGCCTCCTACTCCCACCACTGGAGAGCAGTGATGCCCCCCCCCCAAAAAAAAAATTCACATTGGCTACAGTTCTTTCTAGAACAACTTCTATGCATCTAAATAACAAACCAACCAACTAACCTAACTCACTCATTCACTTGAACTGCCCCTGTGGGTTTCTGAGACTTTAGCAGTTTATGTATTTTGAGACTTTAACTTTTTCTTTTGCATCTACAAAGCACGTCTTTTTTATGTTGGCAAGAATATACATGTATATGCATACATATGCCATTTTTGACATGCCTTACACATACATTTCCATGACATTAATTATGCTCAGCCTGTTTTTTTTCATTAATCATCTTATTGGGGGCCTCTTACAAATCATAGAACAATCCATCACTCAGTAGTAGTAAGCACCCTTGTACATATGTTGCCATCCACATTTCCAAAATAATTTCTTTCTAATTGAACCCTTGGTATTATTTCAGCACCTTTGTTTCCTCCCTTCCCTTCCCCCCCTTCCCCCTGCCACGTGAATCCTTGATCAATGATATATTATTGTTATTTCGTGTTGTATACTGTCCATTGTCTCCCTTTATCTACCTTTCTGTTATTTATCTCCTTGGGGGGGGGGTTTGTGATGAGTTCTCCTTTTCTCCCCCCACCCTGAGAGTTTAGCTTTTTATCAGAGTAGAAAGCCCTATCTTTGCAGCTGAGCCCCGGTGGCGCAGTGGTTGTGTGCGAGACTGCGGCCCACAGGGTTGGCGGTTCAAATCCAGCAGTAGCTCTCCAGGAGCAAGGCTGGCTTCCTACTTCCACCAGGGCAGTGATGCCCCCCCCCACAAAAAAAAAGGAAAGCCCCATCTTTCTTCAGAGGAGTGGTAAGTGTTTTTGAACTGCTGAATTTGTGATTAACAGCCCAATGTGTAACCACTACACCAGCAGGACTCTTTCTATGAATCCGCACACATATAAAGATATCTAGAACTATACACACAGAGACACATTTATACAACATTTTTCCATTAATAAAAAGCTACTGAAAATATTGTTTGGCTTTTCTCCCTCAATAGAGGGTGCTATTATGATTCTCATTTCACAAATAGAGTAAATCACGGGGAGGTGAGAGTTCTTGTCCAAGGTCACACAGCTAGGAAGTTGCCATGGATCCTAACCCTGGTCCTCTGACTTCAGACTCTACTCTCTGTAGGTCTGTTGGTCCAGAGTCTATGGTGGAAAGCTTTGGAAGGTGTTTTTTTTTTGGGGGGGGGGGCATCACTGCCCTGGTGGGAGTAAGAGACCCAGCCTTGCTCCTGGAGAGCTGCTGCTGGATTTGAACTGCCAAGCCAGAGGGCTGCAGTCCCGCACACGACCATTACGCCACAGGGGCTCAGCCCACTTTGGAAGGTTTTAAAGAGAGGAATATATAAGGAAGTAGAAGCAGAAAGACGGGCGAAGGAACCACGTAGCTTCCTGGTCTGGAACAACAGGTGGACGGAGGGCAGAGTCAGGATGCGCCTGGAAGGGGTCGCACATTCAAACTGCTCATGGGTTATTGTGAAACTTGTTTAAAGAAAAAGGATCAGAGGTGGGTTCTGGGAATTGTTTGGCCTTAGTGAGAAATGATGGCATTACTGAGCAGAAAAACTGGGGGTTGGGGTAAATTTAGAGATAAAATCAAGAAGGTTGTCTCAGACATGTACATTTTGAGTGCCCATATGGCATTCAAGAGAAGACAACTGACTCTACTGACTGTGGCGTTTAGGGGCTTGATTAAGGCTGGGAGTAAAAATGCAGGTGTCAGCAGAGGAGAGCTACTGAAGCCACACTCACTAGGGCGTGGGTTCCAGGGAGCAGAGGCCTGGGGCAGAGCAGCCTCTCTGGGACTCCTGCCTAATAGCACTCATCAATGTGGCAAGGTCACACTTAATTAAAAAAAAAAACTTTTTGCTAATTGCCGAACCCTGTACTCGACGAGAGACGAGAGCTTCTCCACTGGTTCCTTTTGAATATCACTATGAGATCTAAAACATGGCGTCAAACCTCTAGCCTGCCTACAGGAACCGGAGGTATTTCGAAAGCTACTGGGCATTTTATATATTACGATGCAAAATGAACACAGTAGGTGACTCACCGTTTCTAAGAATGTACCTAGAATATTTGTCACACCGATGCACAAAGATTACCTTCAAGGGTGTGAAATGACAAGCGTGGGGACCGGTGCCTTGGAATAGGCATGTGGTAAAAAACGATGACAGCACATTTGTACTACAGAACACTGAGAAGGTGTCTAGCTCTGTGGAAAGGGGCCAGGCTCTGGCCCTGGATGGCCAGGTGTAGAATGTCAGCTAAGTCACTTCCTGGCTTTGTGCCTTGGGGCAAAGCATCTTACCTCTGTGCACCTCAACGTGCTCATTTGTGAAATGGAAGCTGCCTGACCGAGTGCGGCTATCACAGAAAGATGACAAGTGGGGGCTTTAGTAGACACAAGTAAACGTTCTCACAGTTTGAGAAACTAGGAGTCTGAATGCAGGCCACCAGCTGTAGGAAGACTGTCTCTCTTAGCTCTGGGGGAAGGGTCTTGTTCCTGAGTGTCATCAGGCTGTGGCATCATCTCCTCTCCCATCTCTAATCCTTTCAGCTGCTCCTTTCCCGTCTGCAAAGAAATCGACTGCAGACACATCCTACCCTATCGCGACCTCATTAGCAAAGAGAATCCACTCTCAAATAAGCCTAGAACCAGAGGCACACCCAAACCCTATTGTCCTCCCATTGGTTTGACTCACGACCACCCTATGAACCACTCCGGAGGGTCTGCACGGCTATGGTCTTTAGAGAAGCAAACGACCACGCCTTTCTCTCACGGGACAGAGGGTGGTTTCAGACGGCTGACCTGGTGAGCCGCTGGGTGCTTACCCACGACACCACCAGGGATCTTAAACACAGGTCTCAGAAATCCATCAAGATCATATTGACGTACAGTGACCCTATCGGACAAGGTAGATTTGCCCTTGTGAGTTTCTGAGAAGGCGAACTGTTGAAACGAAGAGAAAGCCCCACCTTTCCCCTGCTGAGTCACCGGTGGTTTCCATCTGCACTTTGTAGAGCACGCTCCAAAGCGTAACCGTTAGGATGTATTACCCGGCCCCCTCAATTTAAACACAATTCATTGCATGTCATGGATTTTTTTAAGTCAAAGGACAAGAAACTGCTGCACTATCATTCAGGTTAAAAAAAATGGAGCTAAGTGGGTGTGTATAAAGGGAGGAGCTGCTTGGAGATGATTCGGAAATGTCACAAGAGGCTGAGGCTCTGTTTGAGTCCCTTCTTGTGGTTATGGTGACAAGGTTGCCCTTCATCTTGCTGATCATCTACTTCACCAAGCATGATGTCCCGGGGACTGATTCTTCCTGATGACATGTCCAAAGCGAGGGAGCACGTGTATTCGTGTGACAGTGACTGAGTTTTGGAAATAGGTTGCCAGGCCTTTCTTTCTAGTCTTCACCTGTTGGCCTGTCTACCTGGTAGCATTTGGCATAACAATGACAGGGCTTCCAGCAGCACAGCAATCTGCAAGTCACCAGAGCATGATAAACTGACAGCAGGTAGTGGAGGGTACTTACAGCAGGATGAATAGAAATGTCGAGTCTGCCCTTTCCTATTTTCTTGTGACAGAAAAGAACGACATAGCTTCAGAGGCCTGAATGGTTAGCAGAGATGCACGCAGTGGTGTGCTTTGCTAAGATCTAGGGTCCTTCTGGCCCTCGGTCTTCTAGTGAGAGGGTAGTATTTTTGCAAAAGCAGTGTAGAACACTTCAAATAACTTTCCTTGTCAGTGGATGTTTTCACTCACGCTCCTGCTCAGGACTATGGAGCGGCTGGTGGTTTCAAATCGCTGACTTTGTAATTAGCAGCCCTATGTATAACCAGGGCTCCTAGAGGTCCTTCAGTACAGCATCATTTAGTGACTTTCCTCACTGTATGTTCTTTTTTCCCCCTCTGTCAAAGGCTTTACTAATGACTTGCCATACAGTTAAGTCAAAACACACTGTATATTCTTTTTGTGTGTGTGTGGGCCTCACTGCCCTCTGGTGGTCTTGGGAGCCAGCCAGCGCCGCTCCTGAGAGCTGCCACGGCTGGTTTTGAACCGCCAAGCTGTGGGCTGCAGTCCTGCACTCAACTCCTTCCGCCATGCCACCGGGACTCAGCCCCGTTGCAGATTTTTTTTTTTTCAATGAGGAGTCTCATTTTATTTGAGAACCATGGGGGTGAAAGAGAGGTAATTTTGTAATTTCACCCCAGTTACTCACTCTCAGTCAACCATTTTGTGAATAAATGAGGATGTCATTTAAGTTAAAATAGTTTTAAAATGTTCTCTTTAAATAAAGTCTTTTCATTAATGAAACGCAAGCTGAACCATTGCTTCTGGTAATATACATTTTGATAATATATGGGACACAAATGTCATTCTGGTTCTGGGGGAAGGATGTCCTTGTGGGTTCATGCAGGAGTGGGTGGGACATATATATCCCTCTGAGTCTGCATCACCCTCTAGATCCCTTGACAGGTACATATAGTATATGCTTCCCAAAAATGTGGTATTCGCTCAGGCTAGACCAGAGGATATACACAGGTACAGACAGGAACTGGAAACACAGGGAATCCAGGACAGATGATCCCTTCTGGACCAGTGGTGAGAGTGGCAATACCGGGAGGGTGGAGGGAAGGTTACAAGGATCTACATATAAACTCCTCCCTGGGGGGCGGACAACAGGGAAGTGGGTGGAGTGAGACGTCAGACAGTGTAAGACATGGCAAAATAATAATGTAAAAATTATCAAGGTTATGTGATGGAGGAGGGAGCAGGGAGGGAGGGGGTAAACTGAGGAGCTGATACCATGGGCTCAAGTGGAAAGAAAATGTTTGAGAATGATGATAGCAACAAATGTACAAATGTGCTTGCCACAATGGATGGATGATCATGATTCGTATAAATAATTTTTTTTGTTTGTTTTATGGGCATCACTGCCTCTGGTGGTCGTGGGCGCTACCCAGCGCTGCTCCTGAGAGCCGCCGCTGGATTTGAACTGCCAAGCCTGCGGGGCTACCATCCCGCACTCAACCACTTACGCCACCGGGGCTCAGCCCCAGGTTTTTCTTTTTTATTATTATTATTTTACTTATTTATATATTTTTCTGGACATTTTTTTTGGGGGCTGGACATTTGTTTTTTGTTGTCATCATTTTGTTTTCTTTTGCAGCTTCATCTTGTTGTGTCTTGTTTTCTGTGCATGTTATCTCTGCAGGTCCATGTAGATAAAATAGGCTGGATGAACAGTCAGGAAGAGAAAACAATGGGACCAATGCTTCCAGGGGCACACGGGAGAGGGGGAGGTGGGGGAACGGAGGTGGTGTTGACCAGCCCAGGGCCAAGGGAACAAGTGATTCAAAATCATTGGCAAGTAAGGTGTGAGAGGCCTGGTAGGGGTTGCTCAAAGGTAATGTAGCCAAGAGAAATGACTGAAACCCAAATGAAGGCCAAACATGTTAGAGGGACAAGAGGAAAGTAAAAGGAAATAGAGGAAAGAACCAGGAGGCAAAGGGCATTTATAGAGGTCTACATACAGGCATGGACATAGGTAGATATATTTATATATGAGAATGGGGAAATAAATCTACGTGCATCTACTTATAGGCTAAGTATTAAGGCAACAGATGGATATTGGGCTTCTATTCAAGTATTCCTCAATGCAAGAACACTTTGTTCTATTAAGCGGGCATTGCATGATGCTCACCTCCCTGAAGACAAATGTGTGCATAAACAACAGAGGCGAAGAAAGCTGATAGTGCCAGTTTATCAAAAGATACAGCATCTGGGGTCTTAAAGGCTTGAAGTTAAACAAGCGGCCATCTAACCAGAAGTAACAAAGCTCACACGGAAGAAGCACACCAGCCTGTGTGATCATGAGGTGTCAAAGGGATCAGGTATCAGACATCACAGAACTAAAAATTATCTCATTGTAAATGAGGTGGAGTACAGATTGGGGACCCAAAGACCATCTGCAGGTAACGGGACATCCCCTTACAGAAGGGTCACCAGGAGGAGATGAGCCAATCAGGGTGCAGGGTAGCAATGATGAAACACACAACTTTCCTGTCGTTCTTCACTGTTTCCTCCTTCCCCCCACTCCCACTATCATGATCCCAATTCTACCTCTCACATCTGGCTAGACCAGAGGCTGTACACTGGTGCGGAGAGGAACAGGAAACATAGGGAACCCCAGAACAGATGATCCCTTCAGGACCAGTGGTGACAGTGGTGATACCAGGAGGGTGAAGGGAAAGTAGGGTAGAAAATGGAAACTGTTTCTAAGGATCTACATATAACCTCTTCCCTGGAGTACGGACAACAGGGAAGTGGGTCAAGGGAGACATCAGACAGTGTAAAATATCACAAAATAATAATTTATTAATTATCAAGGGTTCATGAGAGGGGGGGATGTGGGGAGGGGAAAACTGAGGAACTAATATCAAGGGTTTAAGAAGAAAGAAAATGTTTTGAGAATGATGACAGCAATGAGTGTACAAATGTGCTTGGCATACAATGGATATATATGTGTGGATTGTTAGAAGAGTCGTATGAACCCCCAATAAAATGATTTTTTGTTTGTTTTTTGGCATCACTGCTCTCTGGTGGTGGGAGTAGGAGGTCCAGCCCCACTGCTGGAATAGAATCTCCGTCCCAGTGGGCCGCAGTCCCGCGCACAACCACTACGCCACCGGGGCTCAGCCCAATAAAACGATTTAAAAAAAACAAAAAACTGACCCCTAGATAAATGAGTGAATAAATAAAAGATAATGCAGAGCCTAAGGGTTTCAAAACACTGTATGTGAATGGGTGACTTGAATACATGAGTGCCCTCAGTCCCTATTTTGCAAATGCAAGAATTCTATAGACTCCCCTTTACATTCACTGGAGGATTTATTCTCAGTAACCCAAAGTGAGAGATTCTATTTGGGACTCAATGTGCAGAAAATATATTGGAGATCCTTCTCTAACTAATTACTATAAAATTTAGACAGATACTCTAAAAATAAGACAGATACATTGGGCGATATATAGCCAGCACTTTGCTAAGTACAACATCATCACCCTACAATCTTACAAACCTTACTGTGACTTTTCATTGCAAATGAACGTTTCTGTTTCATCTGATTTAGGTCCATGTTCGCAATTGATGCGAAGGCTGACCTACACATCTCCGTAAACGCCAGGGGCTTCAAAAAGTTCCTGGAGAAATGAAATTCCACGAGAACAGACTATTTTTCCCCCCCCATGCACTTTTCTCGGCCCCTGGTATTTCTTGCAAAGTTTAAGTGAACTCATGGTACTTGGAGAGCTTCACGCGCGTCGGGATCCGCACGGCCGGCGCGCTGGCATCTCCGGCCTGGCCCTGTCCGGCAGCAGCAAGTCCGCTCGCATGCCCGGAGCTCCAAGGTCCATCCTCCACGGCTGCAGGAGCTGGGGATGGTAACGACGGTCCCCACGCGGCGACCCAGGTCGGACGGGGCTAGTGCCGCAGGAACGTTCGCCGTCCACCGCGCGGGGGGCAGAGGGGTACGCGGGAGAGGGGTGGGCCCTGCGGGGGGGGATCCGGGGCTCGGCGGCGCCGGGCGGGTCCTCGGCCCTCTCGGGATGCGGCGCCAGGCGCGGCCGGGTCACCGGGGCAACCGGCGGCAGCTCAGACACGCGAGGGTTAAAGACAGCCCGGCGGACGGCGAGGGCGGGCGGCTGGACACCCCCCCCCCCCGCCTCCGGAGGTACCCGCCCCCTCGGCGGACTCGGGCAGCGGGCAGCGCCCGAAGTGCCCCGCCAGGACAGCAGATCCGAGCCCCGGGCTTCCCAGCCTCCAGTGCCAGCGGCGACCGCAGCCGACCGCCGGGCGACCTCCGCCCGGAAGTGACGCCACTCCGCCGAGCACTTCCGGAGGCGCTGGGACTTCTCTGCCGGAGGAAGCAGCGCGGGTCCCGACCGGCGTCGGCCCGCCGCCTCCGCCGCCGCCACTTCCCCAGCAGCCCCTCCGGCTCGGCCGGAGCCGGCGCGACCCGCCCGGGCTCGGCGGCCCCGGGCCCGCGGCAGCCGGTGAGTGCGCGGTACGCGCCGCGGCCTTGTTTACGGCGGCGGGGCGTGGGGGGGGGGGCCTCGCTCTCCGCGCGCCTCCCCGGCTCGGACGGGACTCCGCCTTCGCCGCCGCCAGCGCGGCCCCGGCGGCCCCCTCCCCCCGGCGCCCGCACCCGACTTCGGAACCCCCCTCCGCCCCCTGTCCCCCGCCGCCGGCGGCCCAGAGGCCGGGCCCGGGCTGAGGGGAGGCAGGAGGCGGCCGCCGAGGCCAGCGGACGTCCGGCGAGCGGCTGCCCTTTTGCCTCTGGCCGCCGCCTCCGCGGGCGAAGGGGTCGGAGGCCAGCCGCTCGGACGCACGGGCGGACCGAGGGACGGGCGCCGGCGCCCCCGGGCCCGGGTCGCCCGCAGCGCCGGGGAGACGCGCCGCCCTCGGGGCTTCCCGTCGAGGTCTTCCGCGGGAGCGCTCGGGCTGCGCCGCCCGCGCGGCGGGTTCACGCCCGCTGGCGTCGCGCCCCCCC
>PVJH01009412.1:0-79312 GCA_004026705.1 Nesogale talazaci
GTTCTGGTCATTAGTGTCCACTGTGTCAAATCTACACTTGACATTGTTTTAGATTCAAGTGAGATACAAGTTCAAAGTATTGCTACTAGGTTCCAGTTCATACTTGCACAAGGGTTTATTCCAAACAAAGTATGTTTAAACATATATGTGTGATTAGTGGCAGGCTGCAGACGAGTTCTCTCATCCTTGTCTCATTTGCTGCTGTTAGGTACCATTGAGTTGGTTCTGATCTGCAGCGACCTCATGCACAACAGAACAAGACCGTTCCTGGTTCTGCTTCATCCTCACAATCATTCTTATGATGGGACCCATTGTTGCAGCCCCCTGGGGTAATGCATCTTGCCTAGCACCTTCCTTTTTTGCGCCGTCCCTCTACATTACCAAGCATGTGTCATTCTCCAGGGAATGGACACTCCTGACAGCATGCCTAACATATGTAAGACAAAGTCTTGCCTTCCTTGTCTTTAAGGAGCATTCTGGCTGTACTTCTCCCAAGACAGATTTGTTTGTCCTTTTGGTGGTCCATGGTACTTTCAATATTCTTCTCCAGTTAAAATGCATTAATTTTTATTCATCTTCCTTATTAAATGTCCAATTTTCACATATATATGAGGCCATTGAAAATGGCCATTGAAAAGGCCATTGAAAGCCTTGGGTCAGATTCTCCTTAGTCCTCAAAGTAAGAACCTTGATCTTCAACCCTTTAAAGAGGTTTTATGCAGCACATTTACCCAGTGATGTATTGTTTCATCAATTGATGGCTACAATGAGAATTGATTATGGATCCCAGTTAGACAAAAGCTTTGACAACTTCAACCTTTTTTGCATATATCATGTTACCTATTGGATCCAGTTGTGAGGACTTGGGTTTTTGTGTTTGTTTCCATTAATCATTTTATTGGGGAATCTTTCATATAACAATCCATAATTCAATGGTATCAAGCATATTTGTATATATGTTGCCATCATCATGTTCAAAATGTGTTCTTTCTACTTGAGTCCTTGGTATCAGTTCCCCTTTTCATCCTCCCTATCTTATATAAATAGGCACAGGGGAAAGGAAAGAAAGCAGGGGTAGTTTGGGGTGTGGAGTGCCTATAAGTAGTTCCAGGTCTGCCTTCAAACTGCAATAAATGTTTTCCAATTGAGTCTCATGAGGTGCCAAGCCCAGTCCCCAGAGTCAGAAGTCTATTTGATTTTCTTTACATTGAGTGGCAATTCCTACTGACACTGTAATCCTTGATTCTTAGTATCATGTGCTTCAAGTCTTCCAAACTAAAAGCTGCAATCTTTGATCTCAATCAGCAACTGCTTTCTTTCAGCAGGCAAGATTATACTACATACTGTAAATAAACTTTCTTCCAATATTGATGCCAAAATCTTTTTCATATAATCGATTGTTCAGCAAACAGACCGAATAAGTTTGGTGAGAGGATACAACCCTGAAACACATCTTCCTGATTTAAACTTATGTAGTATCCCATTACTCTGTTATCACAGTTGCTTGTTGATCCATGTAGAAATTCCACATGAGCCCAATGAATTGTTATGAAATCCCCTTTCTTTTCAAGACTCATTGTAGTTTTTTTTACATTTTGCCACAGTTGAATGCCTTGAATAGTCAATAAAACACAAGTAAACCTCTTTCAGCAAATGGTCATCTGATGTCAGCAATGGAGTCCCTTATACCATGTCCTCTTCTGAATCCAGCCTGCACCTCTGGCAGCTACTTGTCATTGTATTGCTGCTACTGTTGTTGGGTGCTATTCAATGAAATCTTATTCTCATATGATATCAGTGATATTGTTGTATACTTTCAGTATTCTGTTGGGTCCTCTTTCTTTGTAATGAATAACAAAGATGGATCTCTTATAGTCTGCTTCAGTCCTTGATAAAAAGGTATTTCAACTTTTACATTCCAATCATCATTCATTATCAATACATCATGATTGCACATTTAATCAACTTCTGACTGTAGAACTTGGTAGAATTTCTCGATTTCTTCATCACTAGCATTAGTGGTTGATGCCTAAATTTGAATAATAATTGTATTGATTGAATTTCCATGAATGTGAATAGATATAATCCTATCTTAGACAGTATTGAATTTCAAAATATACCTTGAAAAATCACTTTTGGACATAAGTACAACGCCATTCCTCTTGATTGGGTCATTTGCAGTATAGTAAACCATATGATTTTCTGATTTAAAATGGCAAAAACCAGTCCACTTCCATTGATCTTTATGCATACAATTTCATTTTCAATGAATTCCAGCTTTCCAAGAGTTTTACTTCCTACATTCAAAATTCCAGTTATTAGCAGAATTTTACCTTAAGAATCTTACCTTAAGCTATGCCTCATCAGCAAATGAAGATCCTAAGAACTTTACTTTCAGAAGATTTTCTCCATTCATGTCATTATGGTCAAGTCTATGCAGAGCAGGGAACACTTCCTGAAACAAAATTTGAATATCTTCTGAATAGATGGGCTCATCTGCTGGTACTATCTCTCACAAAATTCATTGTTAATCCAGCAGTATCTGACAATGTTTTGATGCAAAACTGAAGGTTTTCAACAACAAATTCCTCCCAAAGGACAACCAATTCCTTTTTCATAGTCTGTTCTTTGTCTGAAAACTCTACTAATATCTTTTTAATACTGACATTTGAATTATCAGTGACATAACTTCCAGCATCACAGAAAGAGAGAAGTAACCATAACTCAACACCCTGGCAGACACGTCTCCTTAGGGTACTTTGAAAAATGATGCAATCAAAACAATGGTTTCTGAGAGGATCTGCTGGACCAGTTAAGTTCAAGGTATAAAGGACATCGCCATAAATTATTGCAACTGTATTTTGGGGATTCCAAAAGGGTAATCTTTATAAAATTTTCAAAGGTCACAGGGTTATCTTTGGGGCTTATGATGAGTAACTTTGGTGAGGCAAAAGTCAGCAAAATTACATCAAACAAGTTTTGTCTTTGGTTATGTTTCTCAGACAGCAAGGGCTGTCCTAAAAGAATTTGTCAGAAAACCACACCTCCTTGATCCTAAGAGTCTTCATATTCTGCTTCAGACTTCATTTTATTCTCCAAACTCAAAGAAATTGAAAAGGAACAGGATTTGAGATCCTCAAGAACATCCAAACTGCTATTTTGATGTGCTATAAATAGAAGAATGCAGAATTCTTTAAGAAAGGAAACACCAGAGAAATGAAAACACTGCCTTCAGAAGTGTACAGAGCTAGATAGAGGATTCATCAAGAAATAAAACTTTCACATTCTGATACTTTTATGTAATAATGGTTTCCATATTTCTCACAATATTTTAAAATTTATCCTCACATACTCAAAGTTGTGTTTGGGCTCTAATCAATTTATCAAATTTTCTGCAGCTTTAATCTAATGATCCAAACTTAAATTTTACAGGCTTGAAACCCCTATCAGGCAGTTATTCTGCCCCCTAGAGTGTCACTGTGAATAAGAATCAACCCTACAGCAATAGAGAGTGTTTGGAGCGTTAGATGGGAACTGAAAATTAGAGATCGTGTGTGGTATCTACTCTTTAAAAATAAGTGGTCCAGGAAAATTGCTGAGCATAAAATCATTAAAGGAAAACACAAAGCAAGCAAATCTGATGATTTATATACTGAAAATCTGAAGGTGAAAATCTTTCATTGGATGAAAAGTCACACATTAAAGAACATATTTTTAATGCAAGCATAACCTAGGAAGGATAACACTTTATTATTATTATCAGTTGGGATTTAATACATATATCATTCCAAATTTAAATCACATCAATATTTCATATATATTGACAGCTAATAATAAAACTAGGACCATTGGTTGTAGTGGTTACTGGTTGCCTGCTCACTGCCTAATCTGTCAGTTAGAAACCACCAGTGACTCCACAAAAGAATGATGAGGCTTTGACTCCCATAAATAGTTACCATTTTGAAAACCCACAAATATAGTTCTGCCTTCTTGCTATATGGGCTCTATGCATCAGAATTGACTGGAAGTCAGTGTTTTTTTTGGGGGGGAGAGGGTTGGTTTAATAAGAACATAACATTTATAGACCACTTATTTTATACTAAGTACTTTTATAAAGATGTTCCTTGCTTTCTTGTTCATTTTCACTAATTTTCAAAACAGCTCTAAAGCCTAGGAGTACTTTTTAAAATGTTATTTGCCGTCAAATTGACCATGACTAGTGATGTGCTAGAGGAGAACTGTACTCTCTCCACGGGACCTACTGTGAATGATATTTTTGGAAGTTAATTGTCAGGTCCTTCCTCCAAGGGCGTTTAGGGGTCTTTGAACCTTCATCCTTTTGAATTGTGGCTGAGTGTGTTTATTGTTTGCAGCAGCCAGGAACTTCCAGTAATTGTTGCCATCGTCATTTTCAAAATAAGAACCATAGTCACCCTGGGACTTGTCCCTGGTGCCCCCAGGGAAGGGTCAATGCCTACAGAAATCTTGGGAAATCGAGGCTCAGAGCATGTGATCTTCACCGCCATAGAAAAAGAAAAACACAAGCCAAGAATGTCCAATTGAAACAAAAAGAAAAATGCGAGGATGTGAATAGGTAAGACTCTAGGGAAGAAGTAAATTACCAAGTACATCATTGTACTCAACCACCCAAGTCAATACAGAAGTGCCAATTCCAGGGAAATGGTGCCATGGTTTACCTTTCCAGTTGACAAGCAATTTCTCCTCACCACCTTACTCAAAGAGTACAAAGTGACAAGGGCTCAATGCACTGGATAAATTAAAGAGACGTGATATAATTGTTTAGCTGACAATCAAAAATTGGTAGTTCAGACCCACCCTGGGCTTCTTCAGGAGAAAGACCAGGGGTTGTGCTCCTGTACATATGACTGCTGAGTCCATTTTGACTTCAACACCAAACTGACCCACAAGGTGTGTATAGCTCTGATTTTTATAGGAGCAGATTGACTGTCTTGGGTGGGTTTGAATCACCACACATTGTTAGTAACCAAGCACTGACACTTTATTCTACCAGGGACCTTTAAAAATGAATCCATAAATAAAGCAACAGGTGAAAATGCTGTTATCAGTCTGCGTTTTCATCTCTACAGAAGCACATACATATTCTTTGAAAAATTCAAAATAACCAATATATCTGCCATTGTGGGAATCTACGTGCTTATTATGAAGGTGACACAAAGTAAGGGCCTTCTGTAAGATGTCTTATTGGATTCTATCTCAATAGGCCATGTGCTAGCAGCATGTCAAGTGGAAGTCATTTTTCTTCCTAGTAGCTCTGCCTTAACAAACTGCCAGAAGCCTTTGACCTCTCTGCTTTCTGTTTTTCTTCATTCCTACCATACAATTGTGTTGTTTAGTGTATTCAAGCTTCTCTATCACACTCCTACAACCGCTGCAGGCATCTCAGGACGTAGAACATCATAGCACAAAGTGACTCCAGCAGACTTTTGAACAGTGGCTCTCCCTTTGGTTTCATCCCTGTAGAGACCATTCATCAACGATTCTTGAGTTATATTATGAATCATTGGGTACTCTCATTCCTGGCACACACTATTACCTCTTCCTGAAAAAAAATCTTTTGCTTTTTGGCTTGACAATAGTTACAAAAACTAACGGACTCCCCAGGTGGTGGTAGGGTAATTTGTAGTCCGTCTGTTTCTTCCCTTAAGAACTGAGATATTCACACAGCAGAGTGCTTATACCCAACTCTATTTGAGAAGGTTTAGAATAATTTATTCCATAATATGGAGTCACATGGCTTTGTTGTTTTGTTTGACACTCAATTTTTTTAGAAAATCATTTTATTGGGCTGAGCCCCGGTGGCGTAGTGGTTGTGCGCAGGACTGAGGCCCACTGAGACGGAGGTTCAATTCCAGCAGTGGGGCTGGGCCTCCTACTCCCACCACCGGAGAGCAGTGATGCCCCAAAAACCAAAAAAAAAAAAAAGAAAATCATTTTGTTGGGGGCTCATACAACACTTATCACAATCAATACATACATCGATTGTATGGAAACTGCATTTGTACCTTTGCTGCTATCATCATTCTCAAAATATTTTCTTTCTACGTAAGTCCTTGGTATTAGCTCTTCATATTTCTCCTCTATTCCTGCTCCCATCTACATCATGAACCCTTGATAATTTATAAACTATTATTATTTTGTCACATCATACACTGTCCGATGTGCCCCTAAACTCACTTCCCATTATCTGTACCCCAGGGGGAGTTGTATGTATATTCTTGCCATCAGTTCCCCCTTTCTACTTCACCCTCTCACCACTAGTCCTGAAGGGATCATCTGTCCTGGATTCCCCATTTCTGGTTCCTATCTGTACCAGTGTACATCCTCTGGTCTAACCAGATTTGTAAGGTAGAATTGGGATTATGATAGTGAGGGGGGGGAGTATTTAAGAGCTAGACAAAAATTGCATATTTCCTTGTTGCTACACTGCACCCTGACTGGCTCATCTCCCCATGACCCTGCTGTAAGGGGATGTCACAACATCTACAGATGGGCTTTGGGTCCCCAATCTGTACTCTCCCTCATTTACAATGATACAATTTTTAGTTCTTTCATGTCTGATACCTGATCCTTTTGACACCTCGTGATCACACAGGCTGCTGTGCATCTTCCATGTGGGTTTTGTTGCTTCTGAGCTAGATGGCTGCTTGTTTGTTTTCAAGCTTTTAAGATCCCAGGCACTATATCTTTTGATACATGGGAACCATCAGCTTTCCTCATCACTTTTGTTCAAGCACACATTTGTCTTCAGTGACCATGTCGGGAAGGTGAGAATCATAAAATGCCATTTTAATAGAACAAAATGTCCTTGCATTGAGGAAATACTTGAGTGGAAGTCCAATGCCCATCTGCTATCTTAATACTAACCCTCTAAGTATATACATGCCATTCTATTTCCCCATTGTCATATATAAATATATTAAGCTATGTATGTGCCTGCTTTTAGACCTCTATAAATGTCCTTTGCCTCCCAGTTCTTTCCTCTATTTCCTTTTACTTTCCTCTTGTCCCACAATCATGCTCAGCCTTCATTTGGGTTTCAGTAATTTCCCTCTGTTACATTAATCTTGATCAATCCCTATCAGTCTTCTCAGACCCACCTTGTCACTGGTTTTGGATCACTTGTTGTTCTATTATCCATGAGCTGGTCAGCACTACCTCCTTTACTCCACCTCTCCATCTTCCATGTTCCCCCAAAATCATCAGTTCCATTGTTTTTCCCCCGACTGTTCATCCAGCCTATCTTATCTATATAGTCTTGCAGAAATAATAGGATAGAGAGCAGAGGAGGTTTGAATAGCAATGATATTTTAGGATTGTGAAAAAGACCAAATAAATTTTGAGTCAACGTGAAGAATCTGGACGTTATTCTGACTGAAAACTAATGACTGGGAGTGTAGGAGGAGGGGATAGATTGTATCTCTGGAATTCTCAAGACATGAGAACCATATTTCAAAGGCCCTAAATGCAATCCTTGATGTGTATCTTCCATTGGAATGAGAACTTGTCTGAGGACCATAATGCAAAGCTCATATAGGACCTCCCCTCCCAAAGGTTTTCTTCCAGGTCTCTTCAGAATGTCTACAGACTCATTTCATTTTTAGAAACACCTCCAATGCTGCAAATATTAGAAAAGCATAATAAAACCACAGAGTCAACCATTAAACTATTAGCATCTTGCACTCATAAAAGCAAACTCACTACCATCTTGTTGATTCCGATTCACGAGGATTGTACACGAAACTGCTAACCAGGTCAGTAGTTTGAAGCCACGAGCTCTTCCCCAGGAGATGAGGTTTTCCATTCCTGTCAAGATCCACAGTCTCAGAAACCCACCGGGACCACTCTACTCTATTCTCTGGGCCTGGAGCATATGCTCACTCCCATGGCCTTGATTCCCACTCATAGAGGCTCTCTCAGACAGCACAGGGGACAGCCCCCTGGGGGTTCCAAGACTAACTCTTTAGGGAAGTAGAAAGGCTCGTCTTAGGATCATGAACATACGAATGTGAATCAGTTTGCTAGTTTGTCTCACCTTAGGAAATAGGAGAGTTTGGAAGGAAGAGAAAAGTAAGAAAGTGAAACATCTCCAAAGTGTCAGCCTACTATCAGAACATCCTAATGGAATCCTTCAGGCAATTAATTGACCATATAGGCTCGTGTAGACACCAAACTTTTCAGCACATTCTTCTGCATGTTTTGTGGTAAAATTGGGTGCCTCGGCTGACATTTGAGTTGGCTTATACTCAAGTATATGCGGTGAGTGCAAACACCTGTGTCACTGGTTAAACACTGGCTTCTAAACTTCAAGGTAAGCAGTTCAACACCACCAGCTCTATGGGAGAAAAATGAGGTGTTCTATTACTTCAAAGAGTTTCACACTCAGAAGCCCACATGGACCATCCTATCCTGTCCTGTAGGGTCTCCATGTGTTGGAATTGACTTTACAGCAGTGAGGCTTGAGTTTGGGGCAGGAGAAGGCAGACTGGATGGCAGATAGAAAGGTGCTCAGTACAAACATGGAAGTCTTACTTCAAAACAATGCCCTGTCCTTCCTTAATAAGTGCTCATAAACTGAGGGTGGGGAGTGGGGAAAACAAGCTGATAGCAAGGACTCAAGCAGAAAGGAAATGTTTTCAAAATGATGATAGCCACATATGTACAAATGTGCCTGACACGATGTATGGTTTGTTATAAGAGTTGTAAGAGCACCCAATAAAATGATCTTTTAATGAAAAAAGCACCTGTTGTGATTAAAACTGTGAAAACAAAAATGGAACCCTTCATATTTAACATCATAACATCAAATTTAACACAAAAAATATTATTGCTACATCAAGTTCCAACTGCAGGAACAAATTCTAGGTTTTACAATCCATGAATGGTATTCAGAGATACTTTGAAATCGAATTTTACAGAAGAATTCAAAAGCATTAAACTCATAATCAGAACACCAAGAACCCAGTGGTTAGATGCTGAACAGTAAATCAGAAGGTGAGCAGTTCAAGCCTACCAACTTTGTTTCAGTCATTTTATTGGGGGCATACATCCCATGCATTGTGTGGAAGACAATTCTTCTCTGCCTTATTGGACCACGATGAGTTAGAATTGGCTCAAATGAACAAACTAACTAACTAAAACATATGGTTGAGAAGAAAGAGGGTGGAGCAAAGTCCCAGAGCTCACCTGTAGAAAATGGAACATCTTCAACAGAGGGGCCACAGAGAAGAGATGAATCAACCAGGCCCAGAGAAGCACCAAGGAAACACACAACATTCCTTTGTTTCCTTGAAGCTTTCTCACTCCCCATGATCATGATCCCAGTGGTCCCTCTCACTTCAGACTATACCAGAGCATGTACACAAGGTAGGTAAGAGATGAGAGCTGGAGACACATGCAATCCAGGAGCAAGATTAGGAATAGCAATACCAGAAGAGTATTGTGTGGATGGGGGCGAAGGGGAGCCTAGCCTAATGATCAACATACAACCACACACACCCTTCCTGAGGGGAGAATAACAGAAACCATGGGGGAAGGGAGACAGTGGTCAGTGTGAGATATGCAAAAAGAATAATTTATATTCTATCAGGAGGTCATGAAGGTTGGGAAACTATGAAGGGGGAAAAGGAGGAACTGATACCAAGGGCTCAATAGAAAATAATTGTCTAAAAAAGAATTATGGCAACATATGTACAAATATTCCTGAAACAATTGATGCACAGATTATAATTATAATTATCTGCCACTATATATGCAAAAGAAAAATAATAATAGGTACTATCTTTACAGACAAGAATTATAAAATGATCTCAGAAAATAAATTGGCTCAAAAGCAGTGGATTAGGTTTGGTTTAAAACTCATATTAACTTAAAATATAAGACATTTTCCTAAAATGCTTAAAATAAATCCTTATATTTATTCAGGTAGTCCTCTAGATACCCAGAAAATAAGTGACATTTCCCTCTGTATTTTCAAACAAAAGAAAATGGAAAACTTAAATGTACTTTGTGATTTTTTTTTAATCAGAAAGCTAGCCTTCAACTCTTTGACAACCATTGTGTGTGTGTGTTTTTTTTTTGGCTTTTTTTTGTATGTTTGCTGCCTCTCTCCCACCGCATTGTAAATTCCTCAAGGACAGAAGCTGTTTCCTTTTATAACTCTGGAGAGCACATCATGAACATCTATTAAAGGCTACTTACTGACTAACTATCTGCCACTACATAAACACAAGAAAAAATAATAATAATAGGCACCATCTTTACAGACAAGGATTAAGGAACAGATAAAACTGACATTTCACATGGTGGATGTCTGTTCTGTGTCATTCTAAGATTAAGTAGTATTTCTATCTTTAGGATAGTTCCTCAACACTGAATAGCATTCAGACTTGCTTACAGAATTTTTCTCTTTCTTTTTCTTTTAATTGGCTCCTCGTGGCTGGCAAGCACTTTATTGACCTGGAAAAGATGTGGCCAGATTTAGACCTGATAGACAAACCTGAGTGTTGTTAAATATTTGATGTTTTGTTTCCAAACTTCAAAGGCAGATGTATCACATAGAGGCTTTTACAGATGCTTTCCTTTGTGAGTCTATGTGAATTAACAGGGCTCTTTCTGTGGGTTCAACTTTTCTTGGGTATTTTAGCATCACTGAAGAGGAATACATATGTATTTTCACGACCAACTATAATTCTCTTTGTAGATGCAACCATGAGAATAACCAAAGGCCCCTGCCTCTCCTTTTTTTCTGTGTCCTAACTCCTGGAGTTCCTTCATGATTATAAAAATAACTTTGAGGGCTTATTCAATCATATTTATATCCATGTGTATTTGGAAATTGTGCCCATTTATCTTTCTTATTCAGTGATGATAAAATACTTGAAAGCAAATGTGTAAGAAGGCTTCCTTTGCATATTTTTGAATGCCATCTATTTTGTTTCAGTTCCTTCTCCAAGAATTCTTCCTGGTTGATAGAAAAGAGTGTGCAAGAAGTTCATGTAGAAGAGATTTTAAAATAAAAAACCGATCATATCTACAAATAATCGGGTCACTTAAATCCTGGGAGGAAAGCATTATGAGTCCCCAGCTAACAAGCATCAGAAATTCTGGTGTATGATCCATATTCTTAAGGAATTCTAGCTCTTCAGAAACATATTCTATCAGAGAGCTGAGCCTGATGAGAGAGCTGGTTGCCAGGGGCAACGCCAGCTGAGAAGAGAAGCGATTGTTTTTAAACTATCTACAAATATCAAAGAAGGTTCAGAGGCTGTTACTTTTGTGTCAGGAAAAGCTTCCTTCTTCCTTTTAGAATGAAAAAAATGTATTCTTTTTTTGCTGGTAGGAAACAGCTGTGGGAGTAGTCCAAGCTGTTGACATCCAGTGAAATTACCACCCCTTTCCATGTTAGGAGAAGTCCCAGGACTCGGAGAATTTTAGGTTTCCTTGATGCCCAAGAAGTCTAAAAGAAATAGAAATTCTGCCTTAACAAACATCCATCAGGGGGGCTTGTTGAAGGTCCTTTGGTACAGGGAAAGAGAACCATTCCCTCCTTCTCCAACAGGTGTTGTCCGCCACAGTGAGAGGAGCTCAGATGAGCTTCATGGTGAGTGAGGCGAGCCATTCCTTGCCTTCATGAATCTTGTGAATTAAAAGAGAAGATAGGCGTCCAGGATGCAGTTACCTCACCACTCCATGCGGTCCAAGATTTGATGAAGGATGTTCTTTTTCAGTTAAAACTTGAAGATTGAGAGGTGAAGACAGGTAAAAGGGGTCTTACACTAGCTTTGTAAGGATCAAAAAGTTTAAAGAAGCTTAGAGGTACACTGGACGATAAGAAATCTCTCCCTGGATGGTGCAGAAATTTGAGTTGCCTCACTGCTAATCGAAAGTGTGGAAATTCTAATCCATCGAGAGGCTTCTCAGAAGGAAAACCTCACGGCCTGCTGAGGAACAAAAATCAACCATTTAACACTTTGGAATACCGTTCTATTCAGACATACCTGGGGTTGCCTAATAAACAGAATAATTACTACTCATGTAAATATTCACAAGTAAGTCCATGATTACACTGCATCCTGGGTACTTCATCCTTGTCTGAGACTGTCTATTGAAAGGAGTTTTTTGATTCTGGAAGAAGGTACTGTGGAGCAGGGAGAGAGACAGCTACCAACTGTACTTAGAAGCTTATTCTTTGTCGCAGTGAAACAATATGAGATGGTTCTCTTAGATCAGTAACTAAGCACAAGTAAGCCTGTGCTTACCTTGCTATTGCATAATCTGCTCCAGATTCACTGATTCACTTGGATGGTAACCAGTCTTATTGTGACTTTTTATTTTTTGTCAAACTGACCTAACCATGGGAAGCTTCCTTAGAGATACTCTAAGGTGCCCCAACCCAACTTCATAAACTGTCCTGAGTGGTGTAATAGGAATAAATCAATCCTTAAGTCAAATAAATAAAGTAAGAACTGTATTGTCGTTTTTCAGATGCATATATCAAGGCACAGAGTGGATAAGAAACTTGGGGAAAGTCACAAAGCTGGTCATGGCAGAAAGTCATTCAAATGTATACAGTCTGCCTCTGTCTTCTCCATCTGTGAATTTGGCCACTTTGGTAAATTACATCTCCATCTACTTATAAGCTAAGAAATGTGAGTGAGTTCACTCCCGAGCATAAAAACACAATTTGATTGATTAGTGAGTGAAATAGTTAGGGATTATACATAAATTTCACTTATTTGTAAAGAATGTCCTGTCATTGAATTCACTTTTACAGGTTTGAGGTCCAAGAGCTAATAATATGTGAATTTTACACATTAGCTCATTAAATTCTCTGGGCTGCAAAGTCAGATGAATCAAAGGTAGGCAGAGCCATATGGCAGGTCTCCATCGTTCATAGGGTCAGGGAGTCAATGAGGCAGATGTAGTGCCTGAATGAGCAAGAATACGAAGAGTAGACAAAGGTGTGGAGCACTGTACATCACAAGTGGGAGTGTACCGTGGCATTTTATGTGCTCTTAAAGATGCCTTTAGCTCATTGTTACCAAATTGATTCTGACTCGTGGTGACCCTACAGAACCCAGCAGAATTCTTTCCACAGATTTCCAAGGTTGTAACCTTCACAGAAGCAGACTGTCATATCTTTTTGACACAGCAGCTGGCAAATGGGAAGGACCATCCTTTTAATTAACAGTTGGACATAATACAGTGCCACCAGGGCACCTTACCTTACCACCTACCTTACCTAAAACCCATAGTCTTTGAGTCGATTCCAACTCATTCTAATCCTTCTTTACAAAAACACACACACAACACATGCTATTTCTCATTTCAGGACCATATCCTGGAATTATAAATCTGCACAGATGCACTACAAGAGTGGTAAACTGCCATGAGTATGTGTTTGTGCATAAGGAAATCCTTCTAAATATCCATCAATTGTGTTGGACTGCTAACCATAGTTCCAAATCACCAGGCTCTCCATGTCATAAAGTGGGGGCTTCTTTATAGCTGGTCAGTCTGACACGTAGTGACTGGCGGAGAGGGGAGAAATGCCCCTGTGGGTTTCCAAGGCTGTCACGCTCAAGCTATGTAGTAAGCCTCTGCTTCCTTCCTCAGAGCTGTGGGTGATTTCAAATCACTGACCTTACTATTGGCAGTCAGACCCAAACCACGCTGACACCAGGGCGTCTATATGTATATACTAAAAATGTTATATATATATATATATTCATCAACCATTCAAGGAACAGACTAGAGAACATTCCTTTGTGAAATACTCCATAGCAGTAAAAATGAATCAATTACAACCACACACATCAAAATAGATGAGTCTTAAAGGACATAAAGCTAGGTAAAAATCAAAATGAATGCAGAATAATTCTCTGTGTAAATTTCAAATCCCTAGAATATTAGGACTGTATAATTAAAGAGACAAACGTCTAAGACAGCAGCTTCTAGGTCGAGGTGTGAAATCATGGAGGAGTGCACAAGAAATGTCAAAGGTACCAATAGTGTTCCATCTTTTATTCTGGTTGGTGATATCATTATTATATTAGTATATTATTATATTACTACTCTTTATATTATGCACATAGTATTAATAGTCTTCTAGTTACACAATATTTAATAAGTCAATTGAACTATAACAAAAGGAAAAGGTAAAAGTATTTTTTCCTCCTGTACAAGTGTGATGTCATCATAAATCAGAATCCGAAAGCAGAGGCTGAGTTTTTCCTCCACATACGCAGTGGCTCCTGGAGACTTCAGTTCTGCATGATGCACAATTTGCAGGCACAAAGATGAGATGACTGCAGAGTGTGCACAATTTATTGTCCTTTGAAGATCAATGTGCTACTTAACCACTTTGGTGAGGAACAAAAAGATGAATGTGCAATAGTTTGTAGATTCCCAAATGCCCTGCCTGGCTGGCTCATTTTTCCTGATCCTTCTCCCCTTTGCAATTCATTCTCTACAAATTTAGTTCACCTTTTCTTCGCCTCTCTCTTAATGCCCAAGGGCATAATGAGTAAAAGAGAAAAATTCTTCTAATCAATATATAATCCTGAAAGATAACCTGAGACTACTGTGGTAGCATCCAAAAATTTTTAAATCATTTTGTTGGGGATTCATACAACTCGTCACAATCTGTACATTCATCTATTGTGTCAAGCACATTTGTACATTTGTTGCCATCATCACTCTCAAAACATTTTCTTTCTACTTAAACCTTTGGTATTATCTCCCAGATTTGTTCTCCCTCCTAATTCCCCCCTTCCTCATAAGCCCTTGATAATTTATAAATTATTATTACTTTTTTATAAAATCATTTTGTAAATGATTTTTCTCATCACAATCTGTACATATATCCATTGTATGCAAAGCCCATTTGTACATTTGCTGCCATCATCCTTCTCAAAACATTTTCTCTCTACTTATGCCCTTGGTATTAGTTCCTCATTTTTCCATTCCCTCCCTGCTCCCCCCTCCTTCATAAGCCCTTGTGATTTATAAATTATTATAATTATTATGTCATATTGTACACTGTCCAGTGTGCTCCCTTGTCCACTTCCCTGTTGTCCATACTCCAGGGAAGAGGTTATATTTAGATCCTTTTAATCAGTTCCCCCTTTCTACTTCACCTTTCTTCCACCCTCCCAGTATCATCCTTCTCACCACTGGTCCTAAAGGGATCATCAGTCCTGAATCCCCTATGTTTCCGGTTCCTGTCTGTACCAGTGTACATCCTCTGGTTTAATCGGATTTGTAAGGTAGAATTCAGATCATGATAGTGGGATGGAGGAAGCATTTAAGAACTAGAGGAAAGTTGCATATTTCATCATTGGGTAGCCTCAAATTTTCATGTTGCTGGCGAACTGTGAGCTCTCCACATTCTCATAAAGCAATATTTAAGGATTTAAGACATAAAATAGTCACTGACCACAGAAGATTTTTATTTTAATGATTCAAATTAGAATGATCTTTTAAAAATATGACAGTAGTAAACACACTTAGACTTTCATAACCAAATTAATCTCATTTGAAATATATTTACTCTTGAATCCTATCGTAATACGCCTTTCAGTGTAAACTTGTCTGTTCTAGTGTATGGATATGAACTCCTTGTGTTGGAAGGCACTCAAAAGTAGAATCAAGGTTCATGCTATGAATCAAGTAAAGCTTGGGGTTTTTTCAGTTGCTGGTGTGGAATGGTTCAACATGAGAGAAAACAACTCACAAACATCCATTAATTATTAGAACTTAGAGTATACAAAGTGTAAATCTAGAAATATGAGAAACTATAACATTGTATGAAAAAGGATACTTAAAATTGATGTCCTAAGTATTAGTATGCTGAATGCATGGGTATTGACCACTTTATCAAGTAATCATATGATCTACAACACCAGAAATGACAAGTTGAAAAGGAAAGGTACCATACCATAAACATGAGGGCATATCATGAAGTAGAATAATGTCAGTGAAAGCTTATGATATGTTTGCCTTAAAGAAACTCCAGTTATTGTGACTATTATTCAAATGTACATACCAACCATACATTAAAAGATAAAGAAATGAAGAACCATTAATCCAGTTACTGTCGCTATAGATTTATTTATCCTGGATTTCATATATAGAAAGCATTAAAATAGATAAAAGTCTCAATCATAAGGAAAGCAGAATTAAAAGCAAGGAGTACAAGAATGAAGAAAATGTTCTAAATCTATGGTGATGATGGTACAACTCTTCAGGATGTGATAGAACTATTGAATTGGATGATATGTGACTCTGCCAATAGAACAATTGGGGAGGGAAGGATGATGAAATTGAACATTTTTACCAAATTAGGAAATATACTTTTGGTCAAATACGGACTCAAGACACTTTGCCAATTATTGATGATTGGAATGCAAATGTTAAAAATAAAAAATATGGATCAATAGTTGAAAAATGATCAGTTGGTAATAGAACCAATGCCCAAAACCACATGGCAGAATTTTACAAGACTTTGACTTATTAATTGAAAATATCTTTTACAGCATTATACACACCTAGACCTCATTGCACACACCGATCAAATCAATTACAGCTGAGGACAGAACCTATGGAGAAGTTCAGCAACTTGGGTCAGAAAAGTGAAGGTGGCTGACTGTATCAATTGTTCCTATGAAAGTTCAGTTAAAGCTGAACAACATTAACATAAGTTCAAAAGAACAAAAACACTCCTTTAATATGTTGTTCCTGTTTGGTGCTGTCAAGTATATTCCAATTCATAGAAACCCGGTACACAACAGAGCACTGCCAGGCACCATTCTCACAACTGTTGCTGTTTCAGCCCACTGTTGCAGCCACTCGGTCAAGCCACTGCATTGAAGAACTACTTCTTTTTCATTAACTCTCTGCTTTCCTAGTCATTACGATCTTTTCCAAGAATTAGTCCTTCCTAATAACATGTCCAAAGTACATGAGCTAACCTTGGACATAAAGAGTGTCTCAAGAATAGATAGAAAATAAAATAAAATAAATAAAAATCTTCACAAATGGACCACAAAACAACATCATGATAAATGAAAAAAAAATTGAGGTTACCAAAAAATTCATTTCATTTCATGCCATAATCAACATTCATGCAAACAACATTCAGTAAACCAAATGATGCTTTCTTTTGGAAAAATCTACTATGAAACACCTCTTGAAAGTTTGGAAGAATCAAATGCCTTTGCAGTATCAATAGACCCAATTAAGTCTTTCTGGTACTCTCTGCTTTCAGCCAAGATCTTTTTGGCATCAGTAATTATATCCTTCGGTTCATATTCTCTTCTGAACTGACTTGAATTTCTGGCAATTCCCTGTTAGTGTATATACTGCTACAAGCATTTTTAAATTATCCTCAATGAAAATTCTGCTATTCTGTATTGCCATCTGATTGTTGAAGCACCTCACTTGGTATTCCATCAATTCCTAGAGGCTTACCAATAGATACTGTGCAGCTTAGACTTATTCCTTGAATACTATAATATAATGCCTCCTGAAACAGTTATCAACCAATTCTTTTTAAAAATCATTTTATTGGGAACTCCTACAACTTTTATCACAATCCATATATACATCCTTTGTATGCAAAGTACATTTGTTGCCATTATCATCCTCAAAACATTATCTTTCTACTTAAGCCCTTGTTAACAGCTCCTCATTTTCCCCTCCCTCCCCATTCCCCTTCACATGAACCCTTGATAATTTATAGATTATTATTATTTCATCATGTTGTTCACTGTCCAATGTCTTCCTAAACCCACTTCCTTGTCCATACCACAGGGAGGAGGTTATATGCAGATCCTTATCATCAGTCCACCCTTTCTACTCCATCTTCCCTCCACCCTCCCAGTATAACCTCTCTCACCACTGGTCCTAAAGGGATCATCTGTCCTGGATTCCTCATGTTTCCAGTTCTTATCTGTATCAGGATACACACCCTGGTCTAGCCAGACTTCAGACTTATAAAGTAGAATTGGAATCACGACTGTGAAGGAAGCATTTAAGAACTAGAGCAAAGTTGCATACTTCATTGTTGCTACACTGTATCCTAACTGGCTCATCTTCTTCCTTTAACCCTTCTGTAAGGGTTTACCTACACTTTACCTACAGATGGGCTTAGGGTCCCCAATCTGTATGCCCCCTCATTTAGAGTGAATAATTTTTAGCTCTGATGCCTGATACCTGATGTCTTCAACACCTCATGATCACAAAGGCTAGTGTGCTTCTTCCATGTGGACTTTGTTGCTTCTGAGCTAGATAGCCACTTGTTTACCTGCAAGCCTTTGAGACCCCAGAAGCTCAATCTTTTGGGTTTTTTTTTTTGTGGGAGGGCATCACTGCCCTCTCGTGATGGGAGTAGGAGGCCCAGCCTTTGCTCTTGTGGAGCTAAATCTTTTGATAACTGGGCACCATCAGCTTTCTTCACCACTTTTGCTTATGCACACGTTTTTCTTCAGCGATCATGTTGGTAAGGTGAGCATCATGAAATGCCAATTTGATTGAACAAAGTGCTGTGCATTGAGAAAGTACTTTAGTGGAAACTCAATATCCATCTGCTGCCTTAATACTGACCCTATAAATATGTGTATGTAGATCTATTTACCCATTATCATATAGAAATATATTTGCCTGTGTACATGCCTATATTTAGACCTCTATAAATGTGCTTTACCTCTCAGTTCTTTCCTCTATTTCCTTTTACTTTCCTCTTGTCCCATTATCATGCTCAGCCTTCATTTGGGTTTCAGCAATTTCTCTTGGTTACATTACTCTTGATCACTCTCTATCAAATCTCTGACACCTTCCTTGCCACTGACTTTGGATCACTTGCTGTTTCCTTGTCCCTGGGTTGATCAATACCACATCCTTACCCCTCCCTCCCCTTCTCCCATGTCCCCCCAGAACCATCAGTCCCATTGTTTTCTCCTCTGCATTCATCCAGCCTATCTTATCTAGATAGACTTGAAGAGATAATAATATGTACAAAAAAACAAGATATCGCAAGACAAAGTAACAAAAGAAAACAAAATGACAAGAACAACAAGAAAAACCCCAATGACCAGAAAAAATATAGAAACAAGTTAAAAAATAAAATAATAATAACAAAAAAAACCCTGTAAATATTTCAAGGCCTGTTCGTTGACCTCTAGGAATGTCTATCAGTAATTATCAACCTATTCTTTGTGACCCCGTGTAATCTTTCTATCTTCTTTTGATGTTATCTTTGTCATTCAATACACTGCCCATAGAGTCCTTCAATATTGCAACTACAAGATTAAACGTTTTCTTCAATTCTCTCAGCCTGAGAAATACTATGCATGTTCTTCCCTTTGGATTTTCTAACTCAAAGTCTTTGAACATTCCACCATGATGCTTCCCTGTGTCTTCTCAAGTCATTTGTTGATATCTACCTATAGTATCATCATTTTTTTCCCCTACACACTAGAGGAAATTTAAGAAGGTCTTCTGCTGTCCAATTTGGTCTGCTCTTTGTTTATATTGATATTTTAGAATCGCTGCCACTGAGTTAATTCTGACTCATAGTGACTGTACAGAGAGAGTAGAATAGCCCTTGTAGGTTTCTGAAGCTGTAAATCTTTAAAGGTGCACTGACCTCATCTTTATCCCATGGAGTAACTGATCAGAGTCAACTGCTGACTTTGTGGTTAACAGCTCAATGTGTAGCTCGGTATGCCACAGGATTACTTTTCAGTCTAACAGCATTCATAACATCTACTGAGATGGGGGAGAACGCTAGGACAGAGGCAAAAAATAGATGTATGATAATTGCCAGTAGTATCTAGCTCATGAGGTTCAGTTTTCCTTATACTAAATTTAAATTTCTATAAGACATCACATATAAAGGGCCCAGTGGGGTAAGCATTGGACTGTTAAACAAATCAGTTCAAACCCACCAGCCACTCCACGAGTAAAAGATTAGTCTTTCTGACCCAGAAGCTCTATGGGACAGTCTTTTTTAGGATCGCTAAGATTCAGAATCCACTATATAGCAGTGAGACTTATAAGAAATTAAGTGCAGTGCTTGCAGGGCTTGACTATTCACGGAGAAAGTGGAGTTCAAATGGGATAGTGTGTTTGTAAAAATTAGCATTTTGGAAATCATATGGGAATTCTTTACTCTAGCTTATGGGATCACTAAGAGTTGAAAATGATTCAAAGACAAGGGGTTTGGTTTGGTTTGGGTAAGAAATATTAAAGTGATCCTGGAGGGTTAAATGATTAATCCACTCATTTACTAACTAAAAGGGTAAAGGTTTTAGTCCATCCCAGAGACACTTCGGTAGAAAGACCTGGTGATCTACTTTAGAGGAGGGAGAGCATTGAAAACCCTACAAATCACAGTGCTATCTAGACACACGTAGGATCACCATAAATCAAAATTGACTCCATATGAGTTCAAAACTGAGATGGTTAATAGACTTTAAGCAATTACAGATCAGACTCCAAGACCTTCCAGAGAGATCTGGACTGAGTTTCAATATTTTAAGATGGACGCTTGAGCCACAGAATCAGGCAAGGTTATTTAAATAGCATTTAGACCACTTAAAGTGCTCAATCCCTTTCTAAGTGAACCCCAGTCTTTACCTGGAAAGTTTACATTTAAAATGCAGGAGGGATGTTAAGCACAAAGAGGATGCTGCTCCATATCTGTGAAGAACATTGTTGCTGACAGTGTTCCAAGTAATGCATTTTATATCCTATAGATCAACCCTAGGGAGTGCATGGAGAGAACAGTGTGGCAGTCATGTGCTTATGCTAATTTTATAATTGAAATGTAGGGGTGGAGTCTGGTCTGTTAATCAGGAGAAAGCCATTGAGTAGCTGATGAGGTCTCTGTGTGGGCGTGGCTTTCACCTGAGACTCCTGGGAAATCTCGTGGTATTTCCCTCGTGAAGATGAGAAGCTATCTTCCCCAGTTGTTGGGAGTTAGTTTGAGAGATGATTAACCACAGGCAACACAGTATGGCAGTGGCTGGGAGGTTGGAGTAGCCGGTGGAGAGACCACACGGCTTAGCCCTGATGAAGACAGACCTCTGAAGCTGGAGTAGCATGCTGTTGATGGACCTGAGCCCTGGAAGCTAGGAGCCATGGGGAGACCCCTGCCAGAGCCAGAATTCTGCATTCTCTGACCTGTGACTTCCTGAGTCGAGTCGGAAGCAGACTTTATAGACTTATTTCGGGCATATGGGTTATTATTGGACTTATGACTTTGCACTGGACTGGATTGGGATGCCTTCTTAGGGTCACATTTCTTTTGTATATAAACCCTTTCCTTATACCAATATGCGTGTCTCTGAAATTTGTTCCTCTAGTTTATCCGGACTAACTCAGACAGTTTATGAAGCTTTAAAGCAGAAGAAATATAATAGCCAGTTATGGTACAATGGTGTATAAATCTCCCATTGACAGTGTGTGTTCCATGTATGTCTACATTTTACTTACCTGAAAATTAGTAATAACCTATGATATGATTTTTATCTCTAAAACTTGACTTTGCAAAATCTCTAAAACCTAAGACAAGGTAGGAGATAAACCCAGTGATATATTTTCATAGATAAATTGGAAAATTCAATTATCTTTTTGAAAATTATTTCAGCATGAATGCTTACTCTGCTCAAGACACTGTGTCCAGACATAAATAACACATTGTCTCAAATGACTTAGATGTATCAAACTAAGATGTAACTTGAGGATATAAAGGTGTTCAAAGAGTCTGCATAAAAATCCAATTATCCCTTCATTCCATTTTTTCCCAAACAGATTGAAGTCCCTTCATATAAACTTATATTTTGGTTGTTATCTACAATTACAAACTGGAGTCATGCCTATCATTTAGAGGGTTTTTTTCATTTCTAGTGTTTGTTTATTTTAAAGAAAATATCTTTCCATTGAGATTATAGCTTGCAGAAAAAAATTAAAAGACAAAACAGTTTTTACAGTCATTTATATTTCTCTCAATATTTGCAGCTAATAATATTGCAAATTTACATTAAATTCATCTTTATTTTAGCAATTGCAATCATTCCTGCTTTTCAAATGATTGTTAAAAATGTGCTTGCTTAAATCTTCAGTTCAACAAATCAAAACTGTCCTTAAGCTTTGTGAGACTAGACACATAATGTACCAAACACACAAAGTAGATCCACAGAATTTAAAACCTAGTGCTATAAACAGTTAATAAGCAAAATAATCTATCATGTTGCCACTTATGTTACTATTGTCGACACTCATTATTTGATTTTCTAAAGTCAGAAGCTCAGGCTTCATTAGACTTCTCAGCAGTAATCAGTACAATTAAATGTGTTTGAAACTCCACTGTGTCTACATTAGCTAGCAAGTCAGATCTGAGCAGAGTATTCATCTAGTAATATGGCTTCTTTAGGCATAAATTTTGATTTTTAAACATATTACACATGTATTTCCCAATATCTGCTCTTAGTGTGTGGTGCATAAGTGCTCATTAACAAAATAAGTAGATATACTAATGCATCCCAATACTTTAGCATTTATGCATGCTGTTTGTGCAAGTTGGGAGAATATTGGCTGAAAACACTTTATTGAACCTCATTGTTATACTGACATTTAAAGGTATTCTGTAAAATGCTAAGTCTCTCCTGAACTGGATTCAGAACACGAAGAAACAGCTAGCACAAAAAAAATCATTGTGGTTTAGCTTTTATCCCTAATGTAATAGTGAATATTTGGGTCAGATTTCAACAGGAAGCAAGATTGAGGTCCTGGGAACAGTCCATTCCCATTCAACCCTATAAGATTTCAACCTAAATCATTTACATTGCAGTGTAAGTCAGCTAGTGCCAGGGTGTGGGAGAAACAACTGCTTCTTTGGTGGGATCATGTGAAGGAAAATGTTCAGAGGACAGAAATAAAGTACTTAAATGAATATTATATTCTTTGTGAAGAAGATGGTTTAAGCTTTCAGACTGTCAAAGACCCTCTTATACAAAAGATTACAGGTGAAGTAGCTACAGTCCTATTCAGGGGTACAAAAATAGACCTCTTTTCCTAAGGTAGATTGGTCTAAGTAGCATCAATTTAGGTAGATATCAAAAATTAAAGGCAGAGGGAATCAAATATCAACATTAAATTGTAAAAAACCAACATCCATAACAGAACCTGGAACCTGGAAGATGGGAAAGTCTGGAACACTGTCGGTGAGTGAAAGCAAATTTTGGTAACAGCTTTGCTTGTGGTTTCTGCTGCTTGCTCTGTAGCTAGTCGCCAAGCGAAGAATGCAAGGGAAGGGATGAGTGTCAGCCAGCCAGGCTTAAAAATAGGGTGACTAACATTTTAGGTAGTCATGTTGAGACAAAGTTTTATCCGAAACAAAATAAACACCCTCGTGATAGTATAATAAATATACTCATATGTGTTATTATTAATTTGAAGTTGAGAAATGGGGTGTTTTAAGTTACAGATTATTGGATAGCATTTCTTTTGTGTTACAAAATGCTATTGTATAAGCAAAATTAGCAGGATGAAAAATGGGCAGGCAATAGGCAAAAAGCAATAAGTAGTGGGAGCGCTGGTGGGATAGTGCTTATGAGTTGGACAGCAGTCCCCATGGTCGGCAATTCAAAACCACCAGGAGAAAGCCAGGGCCTTCTACTCTAGTGAACAGTAACAGTCCCAGAAACCCACGGGAGTGGTGGGTAGGGAGGTGTCAGCACTGACTCAATGGGAGGGAGTTTGGGTTTGTCGTTGTTGTCATTTGGTTAATAGCAGTGCTTTCCATCTGAAAGGCAATGAAACCTGAATTCTCTTTAGAAGTGAGAATGGTGAGACTTAATTTCTCTTCTGATGGACCTATTATCAAGAAAAATCCAGTGCTAAAAAAAGATGTCATACTCAGTAAAGCACAGAGCAGACAAAAATTAGGACAACCCTCAATTGGATGAATCCATATGATAGCCATAACAATAGTCTCAAATCTAGCAATGGATATGAAAGGTATAGGACCTTTCGTTCTAGGAGATAAGGGCCCCATGAGTTAAAGACAATCTGATGATAGTTATAGACAATGTCATTCTTCAGTTAACTCAATTCCACCACAGACATCTGAATGAAACACCCCTTGGTCCTACACCACCTTCACAATGCTTCTTACATCCCATTCCATGATTAATCCAACTTATCAAGATGCCATCTCTGCTTCTAAGGAGCATCTGGTCGTACTTCTCTCCACAGAGATCCGTTGGTTCTTTTGATAGTCCGTGGTACTTTCACTATTCTTCACCACCATAATTCAAATGCATACACCTTTCTTCTTCCTTTAGTAGCATGATTGATTCAACAAATAATATGTGCGTGAAAAAATATACCAGCGTTTTATGTTTATTTCTGTATTCTGATAAAGCATTTTAAATTATTATTGGACATACAGGGTGTACAACCTAAAACTAAAGCTCTGGAAAGCAGAGATATTAAGAAATTATTATTATCATGTAATTTTATCAAATATCTACAGGCTATAGTATAAATAAATGTTAAGATCTTTTAAACAAACCAAAAATACCAAAAGCCCAATCCAATGTCATCAAGTCAATGCCAAGTCATTGTGACTCTGGAAACAGACAGGAATGACTCCTGGTGCTTCTGGGACTGACGACAGGAGTAGAGACCCTTGTACTTCTCCTTCAGAGAAGCTGACGGTTTTGAACTGCGGGCCTTGAATACATGAGATGAAGTCTCTGTTTAAAACAGTGGTTCTCACCCTTCCTGATGCCTTGACCCTTTAATCCAGTTCCTCATGTTATGGTGATATCCCCATCAATAAAATTATTTTTGTTACTACTTCATAATTATAATTTTTTCTACTGTTATGAATCAAGTGACTGTGGAGAGCCGGATTCAATGGCCATTGTTTGCTCTGCACTAATGGATCAGAAAGCACTTGATGACTTGCTTCAATGAGAAAACCTGAAAGTTGAGATTTATATGCTATTAATCCTAAAAATTCCAGTAAGTTCAATACATGTCAATGAAACCCCCTTACTATGTTTTACATAAGGCACTGTCCCACTAGAGAAGGACATCATGCTTGATAAAGCAGAGGGTCAAGAAAAAAGAGGAGGGGCCTCCACGAGAAGGACCGGCACCATGGCTGCAGCAGTGGGCTTATGTATAGGAACAATTGTGAGGATGACACAGGACCAGGCAACATTTCACTCGGCTGTGCATAGGGTCACTATGGGTCGGGAGCAACTAACTGGCACCTACCAACAACATCTCTGATGAAAGAAAGCCTGCTTACCATTTAGGCAAGTTTCCTAAAACCCTCTTCTGAAAATGACTAGATGAAATTTGCACACACAGCTTTGCATAATCACAGAAATGAGGAATACATATATGTCTACCTATTCAGAGAGCACTTTCACAGGTAGGATTTTCCCGACAGGCCCAGTTTCTACTTAAGCTCTTCTACAGATCTATAAACAAAATGCCAAGAAGTCAGGAAACTTGGCTCTCAGACACCATGTTTTAAATTTTTAATGCTTACTGAGAGATCTTCTTATGGGGATCCTGCTGAACTAGGAGAACTTCAGAGCGCCAGGTAATGAATGCTCCATCTTCTGGTAATCTACACCATGAACAAAGTCTTCCTTCACAGACACAAGGGAAAGGGGTTTTCATCTTCACGCTGAAAGACTGCTGAGTAGCTCATTTCAAGCAGAAATTCAAACAGTTTTACAGGAGTACATCATTTTTCACTTCCCTTCTTCATGCACTCTGAATAAAACATCAGAGCGATATTCAAAATATTCTCAACAGATTAATGATCTAAAATAAATATGATGTTTAAGTTTGACTTTGATATTTCAGTAAAAATGTTAGGTTTCTGCAATGGTTTATCTTGGTTCCTGCTTCTCAACACTGAAAGAATTCACGTGGCAGAAGCACTTTTGTAAACCCATGTATCATTTATGAGGGAAAGGGAAGTTTCAAGTATTACAGTCTCAGAAAGTACACACTATCTCTGGAAAGCGTGCAAGGCTGCACAGGGACCATGTAAGAGTTCACGGCCACAGATGGCCACTTCAGGGGCATGTGAAAACCTATGGGAAAGGAGCACAGGAACCAGAGAGCAGAGACTGAGGGAAAGTGACTGCCATGGATCCCTAGTCTCATCCCCTCTTAGATGACTAGCTGGGGCGTGGTTGAGGGCCTACCATGCTTAGTGGCTAAGTTCATGTGCTCCAGTGATGATGATGATGTGATGATGTGATAAGATGTGATATTGCCAGTGCCTAGTTTGGAGATTGATCTTTACCTGCACTTAGGTGGCCTTAATCTGCACATGCTCGGTTTTGGATTTTCCCATAAAAGCAAAATGTGTGCCTGATTTCTTTGCAACCCCATTACTATGGCATGATCAGCTAATTTTTGTTTAGCATAGGTATTCTTTGGAAGTCAATCCCCTTGTGTGGCGGTCATGTACTTATGTTAATTTCATGATTGAAATGTAGAGGTGGGGTCTAGCCTGTTAATTTGGAGATAGCCATTGAGTAGCCAATGAGGTCTCTGTATGGGCATGGCTTTCTCCTGATATATCTGGGAAATCTCATGATATTTCCATCGTGAAGATGAGAAACTTTCTCCTCAATTGTTGGGAGTTAGTCTCAGAGATGATGAATCACAGACAAGACAAGATGGCAGAGTCTGAGGAGCCAGAGGAGAAGCCACATGGCTTTGCCCTGATGGAGCCAGACTTCTGAAGCTGGAGAGGTCACATGGGGACCCCTGCCAGTGATGAATTGCTTCTGCCACCACTGGATGCTGTTGATGGACCCTGAGCCCTGGAAGCAAGGAGCCATGGGGAGACCCCTGCCAGTACCGGGATTCTACACCCACTGGCCTGTGACTTCATGAGTCAGAAAGAGACATTATAGACTGATATTGGGGATATGGGCTAATATCACAATTATGACTTTGTACTGAACTGGGTTGGGATACTTTCTTAATGTCCTATTCCTCATATATAAACCATACCCTTATATCCATATGTGTGTATATGAATTTGTTCCTCTAATCTACCCGGACTGACATACCTTGATCCCTAATCTTTCTAACCTCAAAATCACCAAAACAATAACAAATAAGTAAATAATGTCAATATTTATTGAACAATGAATGAGCACAAAGCACTCTTCTGAGTGTTTTATGGCTCAAATATCCCTCTGAACAGTTTTTTCTGAAGCTTAACATTGTGGGTTTATTCCTTTTAGATCTCAAGATTAAAGAATGTTATAGAGAGAGATGAGAAAATTGGATTGTCAATTTAAGACAATGATGTCTAGATGTCAATAAATTTTTCAGGAACTTGTCTTTTTATATCTCAGCATCTTTCTTCTCTACTTCCCCTGGTTGGGTTTTAAACTTTCTCTTTTTTAATCGTTTTATAGGGAGCGCATACAACTCTTATCATAATCTGGACATACATTCATTGTATGCATAAGCCCATTTGTACATTTGTTGCCATCATCCTTCTCAAAACATTTTCTTTGTACTTAAGCCCTTGGTAATAGCTCCTCCTTTTCTCACTCCCTCCCTGCTCCCATGATAATTTAAAAATTATATTTTCATATTGTATACTGTCTGATGTCCTTTCACCCACCTTCCTTTTAATCGGTTCCCCCTTTCTATTCCTTCTACCCTCCTGGTATCATCCCTCTCACCATTGGTCCTAAAGGGATCATCTATCCTGAATTCCCCATGTTTTCAGTTCCTATATGTACCAGTGTACGTCCTCTGGTTTAATTGGATTTGTAAGGTCAAATTCAGATCATGATTGTAGGAGGGAGGAAGCATTTAAGAACTAGAAGAAAGTTTCTATTTTATCATTGCTACACTGTACCCTGACTGGCTTGTCTCCTCCCCTCAACCCTTCAGTAAAGAGCTGTCACTTTGCCTGCAGATGAATTTTGGGTCTCCAATCTGTACTCTTCCTCATTTACAATGATATAATTTTAAATTCTTTGATGTCTTGATACCTGATCCTTTCCATGTCTTGTGGTCACACAGACTGGTGTACATCTTCTATGTAGGCAATTTTTCTTCTCAGCTGATGACTGCTTTTTTATCTTCAAGCCTTTAAGACCTCAGACACTATATCTTTTGATAACCAGGCACCATCAACTGTCTTCACCGCTTATGCAAACCTTTTGTCTTCAGCGATCATATCAGGAGGGTGGGCATGCAATGATAGTTTTAACTATCATTATTGTCCACAGGAGAAAGACATGCTGTCTTCTCTAGTAAAGACTTCCAGTCTCTGAAACTCTAGAAAGCAATGGAGTTGTAATCAAGTAAGGACAGTGGTTTAGGTTTTGCTATTTTAGTTTGTTTGTTTTGTTTTGACCATTTTTTTAGGCATCACTACCCTCTGGTGGTGGGAGTAGGAAGCCCAGCATTTGCTCCTGTGAGCTGGAATTGAACCTCCATTCCAGTGGGCCGCAGTCCCACACACAACCAATACGCCACCAGGGCTCAGCCTGTTTTGACCATTTTTGAAAGTGAAATTTAACACAGGTAGCTTGACTGGAATCACAGGACTAGTAAGTAGAGGAGCTAGAATTGAAACTCTGTTTGATCTTCTAAGAACATATGGTAATAAGTTATTCCCAGTAGGAAATAGCTGTAAATATTTGTGCTTCTTAAAAGAACTCTTAATGGCCATGACATTTCAACAATGGTTTCCCAAACAGCTGGTTTAGCAAAAGGCTGTCTTGGATTAGCCTGTCAGGCTTGTGGCAATGTGGGAAGCTATCAAAATCACTTAGGCCTCACAAGTTTAAATGAATTCTCCTTTATATACTTATACCTCTGAGGATTAAACCCTTCTCCAGGCTGCTAACTATAACTGTTATGGGGTATCTGGCACCAAAAAAAAAAAAAAAGTCTAGCTGTAGGGCCTAATTATCTCACAAATGCCTCCTCTGCCAGCCAGTGTTCCTTGTGAATCTCTACAGCTGTAAAGTGAGCAAAGGTGAGAAGCACACCTTCAATCTATAATCTCTAGAGGCAAGATGCAGTGCATACACCATCATGTTAAACCTACGATAGCAGCCTGGGATCCTTACCTCATCTTGAGTTCATGCATGATATTCAGAAGGTAAGGAGTCCAGCAATCCCCTAAAGCCTCCTGATTGCCATTCTTGGGAACATTCAATGAATTTCTTGATTACGAGTGTTTCAATAAAGTCACAAAAAGACACGTGACTTTTCTGACCCCATGCAAACCCTCAGCCATGGCACAAATGCCGTTCAGTCAACTATCGCTGTGTCCTTTGATTGAGCTTTGCAGCACACATCCTCCTTCCAGGTGGCCGATGGCTCACTCTTTATAGCAGGTTCCAAGAACTCAGTGAGTAGAAAGTGAGGTCCATTGGAGACCCTCTGGCCTCCACACCGAGGAAAGCACTACTCGGTAGACTAGTAAATTGTTGCCCAGAGGGAGGAAGAGGCATGGCAAGCAGAACTCCGAATTGCTTTTGCAACCTGTTTTTAATTATACTTTTATTGGAATAGACTTCACATATCATACAATTTAAATGATCAAATGTGTCAAGATTTGTTTCATCATCACCACAGTCAATTTCAGAACATTTTCTGATGGTACTTATTGTCATTAGTTCTCCATCATTTAGTGATTGAATACACTATGAACCATTCCCCTGGGGAATAAGATCATTCTATTGATAGCGTAATTCATTGTCTATCAATGGTCTAGAATTTAAGACATAGTTAAAAAAAGAAATTATACAAATTGATTACATAAGTGGATTCAAATCAAAATACTTGGTTAAATTGTTGAGTGACTGGATATGATTTATACAAACAGTGGAGGTTGGCAATAGGGGAAAACATCAATGACAATCTCAGTTTTTAAGTTTTGATAAATAAACATCTACACTTTCCAAAACCAAACAAGTATGAGTATAGTTAATGAACCTCAGGTTTTATTGCTACCATAATATGCTGTTGTTTCTGGCTCATCTTTGTATTGGGTGCTTTTTATCATAGAGTTTTATATCTGAGTATTCTAAATCATGTAAGAGAAAAACAACATAAAAAGTATAAGCAAAATAAGGCTTCTAACTCAAAAACATCTTGATTTTTTTCTTTGCTATTCTTTGAATACATTGATTTTAGAAATCAACGTGATACTGGGAAAAAAAGTGTTTTCGTTCCATTTTATAGAGAAAAGAAATGTGAATTTCACTAAGAGCTTCAGGAACACACCTAGACCTTAGTTGAGAGTCTCTGGAAATCTCTGTAATTATAGTTCTTGGTGTTTAAGACATAGGAAATAATTCTAGTTCTATTGATCATTTGTTTATTGTCTGTCATGGTTTAAATTGTGGCCCATATATATATTCTTAATTCCTGAAATTTGTGAATGTGGCTTTACAAGGAAATAATATTTTTGTACATTTAACTAGTTTGTGTTGACATAAGGTCATGTTGGAGTATCAAGCCAAACCTCTATCTCTTCAGCAAATGCCAAATTCTGGTGAGTAGATATGGAGACAGAGAGCAACGTGGGAAAGACACTTATCAGATGAGAATTATGCTGCCATGAACCAAGGAAGGATCTTCTTGTAGAGTCTTGGGGGGTGGAGGGGAAGCATGACAATGATGACAGCTTGAATTCATACTACTAGCTCCAATTTTGAGAGAATATATGTCTGTTGTTTTGAGCTATCTGGTGTGTAGTACTTTATAAGAGAGACGCAGGAAACGAATACAATGACCTAACCTTCTGAAGTTTCTTACCCAACACTAATACATGCACTAAGTCATATCTTTGAGAAATAGGTCCACTATTGCCAGGCAATGATATCATGGTGTCCAGTGTATAGTATTGTAACTTCCAATAATTAACCAACAGTTGGTTTAAGAGCTCAATGTGTGATATATGATATGAAATATGGCCCATTTACTATATGTGGCATTGCTAAAGCACTTAGAGAATTGTTGCAGTCCCTCTCCACAGTGTGAGAGTGTGGCAGTCATGTGCCCTTGTGTCAATTTCTGGATTTGGAGTATAGGGATGGAGTCTAGCCTGTCAATCTGGAGATAGCAAATGAGACCTCTGTGTGGGCATGGCTTTCTCCTGAGAATTCTGGGAAATCTAGCCATAGTGGAGATGAGAGATATAGGACTCAGTCCCTTGAAGCCATTCTATCTACTTACAAAATGCACAGCTGACTTCCTGTGAGACACCCCAGAGGAGAAACCATATGGGCTTACTCTAATGAAATCAGACCTCCAAAGCCAGAAAAGCCACATAGACTCCTGCTGTTGCTGACGTGCTTGTGATGCCACATAGAGACCCCTGCCAGTGCTGAGATGCACTGGATGCACAAAACACTGCATCCACTGGCATGTGATTTTCCTGGTGTCGTTGCATGTGCCTCATGAATCTGAAGAAGACTTTAAAGACTGGTAAATTGCTTTCTCAATGTTCCATTCCTCTTGTATATAAATCTCTCACTTATATACATATGCATGTTTATGAATTTGTTTGTCAGGTTCACCCAGACTGACTCAGAGAGGCTGTGGCGGAAGTGGATCAGCCTCCAGAAAAACCATAAAAATGATTAAAGAATTGAAAAAAAATTAGAACTAAGGGTCAGAGAGTAAAAGAGCCAGGGCTATTATTCTAGAGATAAGAAACTGCTCAGTAACTGTCCTTGAGACTTCCTTTAAAGGCACTCCTGACCAGTTATTTTCCATCTGTCACCATAGAGATGAAAATGAAGGAAACTCATTTAAAGTACCATAGAAATTTCAAATAAGTAACTTCTTATTCCAGAAGCAAGAGTAGCTAAAAACAGTTGTTTCTAGTGTGTGTTCTTCTGAACAGTTTATTAAAGCAGGCATCTATTCTAGGTGGAGAATATTTGATTTTGTTGTCTTTTCTTCCCCTCCTTCTGGCTTTTAATTAAACTTGTGGTTTTTTAAAACTATTATTATTTTATAAGGGTCAGGGCTCCCCTGTGAGAAACTTCTGAAAGCTACAGATGATCTCAGGAGAAATAAAATGTTTATGTGCACACAGATCCTGATGTTCCTCTTTGAACTCAGGTTAAGCAGCCCTAGAGAGCAAAATCTCTGAAGAGTCTTTCAGTTCTCAGCTTCTGCAGGTTACTTTGGAACGCTTGTCAGAAAGGAGCCATCTGTGTACCAGGTATTACACTAGTATCTCCAATTATCTCTGACTTCTGGAGTCCGGCACCCAGCTCAAATCCTTAGCAGCTCCAGATTTCCATTAGACACTAAGAGACCACCATTGCAACAGAGCATGCTGCTTTGGCAGGAAGAGGATGGGCCAAAAATAAACTCTTGTTCACACAAATATAGATCTTTGCTGTTCCAGCAAACACCTTCTCTAGCTCTCCTATGTTCCAAACCTCAAGGCCCACTCTTGAAAAGCAGGGAGCCATAGCCACACCCACACCCCATATGCCCTTCATCAGAAATCAACAAGAGTTACCACATTAAGCAAACACTTTAGCACTGGGGAGAAGGATCATCCCCCCAACCCAAACCCACTGCTGTAGAGTCGATTCTGACGTGGAGACACCTGACAGGTGCCCTAAAGCATTTCCAAGCTATATTTCAGAAACAGGTTGCCTCCCATCTTTCTCCCAAGAAGCGACTGGTGAGTTCACACTCACCTTTCAGGGAGCAGATAAACTTTTTTAACCATTACATCACAAGTGCTCCTTCAAACGCAATGCCGTCAAGTTGATTCTGACTCACAACCACCTCTCAGATGAGGACAACTGCCCCTATTGCCTTCTGAGGCTATAAATCTTTTTGGGAATAGAAAGCCTCATCTTTCTCCAGTGAAGTGGCTGATGACTTAGAACTTCTAGCCCTGTGTTCAGCAGTCCAACACATAACCCAGCACATGAATGGAAACAATGAACTCCCAAAATAAATCCAGTAGTGCCGGGTCTCTTCCAATGCATAGTTATCCCATGTCACATAGCAGAACTGTTCCTGAGGGCATCCAACACTGTAAATCTGGAACAGGGTGGACAGTCTCACAGGACGGCTGGTGGATTGACCCTGTGGTTAGCAGTCCAATGCTTAACCCATTAAACCACGAGTACTTTTTCAGAGGGCGACTACAAAAACCAAACCTATAGCCAGTGAGTCAACTCCAACTCACAGCAATCCAATATAAGGTTTATGAAACTGCAGATCTTCATGGAAAGACAGAGTGACCCTATAACAGAACAAAGCACTATCAGATCCTGTATCGTCCTCACAATGGTTAGTAAATTTACATCTAGTGTTTTAGCCTCTCATCGATCAGTGTCAACCCATCTCTTCCTTGTATTTGCAGAAACTTTACTAAGCACAAGGTGTTTTTTTTTTCTGAGACCGGCCATTGGGATGCCCCTAACATCAGCATAACCATGGGTGCTATGTGCTGAGTCAGAACCAACTCAATAAGTAACCAACAGTATTAAGATTTTCACACACGGTCATTTAATTTCACACTCGTGACAGCCGGACAGAATTAAATCTCATATGTACCAGACACCAAAATTCCTGCAAGTGAAGTGCATAGCCAAGAGCACCCAGAGAGGAAATGTCACTGTATGTTATTGCCTTTCTTTCAGTGATTCGTAATTCTTGTTAGGGTCTCTGACAAAATGGAATAAAAGTTAAGAGCTTTTCCTGTCTTCCCCCAAAAGTGTATCTCTACAAACCACCCCTATGTTATATATTTTCAAGGACTCAAGAATATGAAATCCATCCCTAAAACATTCATAGACCACAGTTAGTTATAGAATACCCTTTTTTTCTTCAGAAACATGTCCTTTTCATATTCTTTCTTTCCTCTGTTTCAAATTTCCCTCCTATCAATGATTCTCAGGCAAAAAGGCAGCTAAGATACTTTAAACACAGTTTAACGTGTGGGTTCTCTCACTGTCACACTTGCACATTTAAGTAAACAAATATGTCTACCTACACTGGAGTCAGTCATATCCATTACCTCCATTGCTGCATCATACATATCCCATTTGGTTCCTGAATTCCTCCTGTCTCTATAAAGAAAATCAATGATACTGAACCTCACTTGCATTCCCATTCTAATCTCTCTTAGCCTATATCAAAAGTAGATCAAGCTTGCCTCACCATAATAGCTCTAATTTAAGAAAAAATCTTGTTAAAGCTTAAAGACTCTCTAAAAGAAAGAGACTATGCTGCACATCAACATCAACTAATGTCTCTAAATTTGTAGGACTCTTCTAACAATTTGGTTCTCTTCTAACTATTTAGTTTCCCAAATATCCTTGGAAAAAATTAATGTGCATAATCACTGAGTTTTCTTTCTTTTTGTTTCTCAGGATATATATATGTGTGTATATACATATATATATATAGTTTTTCCAACAGTTTTATTGGCAAATAATTTACATATCACATAATACAAGAGTTCGATCATTCAAGCGTGTGCATCCTGATTGCTGTCTTTGCTGTTTCTTCAGGATGCCCCTTGAAGTAACAAACCCATTCAACCTCCCTGCCTTCAGAGCAAGTCCTCCTCCTCCTATATAGGGCCACCTGACATAGACTTTCTGAGGTGCAATTCTTATGGGAGCTTGCAGCCTTATGTGCTTGGACCAACTGGTGGGGATGCACTTTCAACCTTGTTTTTAGCAGCTCAGTACTTGTCCAAAAGCATCACTAGGAAAGTCAAAAGAGTGAATTCACGAGGAATTTGACAAAATAATCTTATTTATCTCAGCTATTCATGTTAATGAGTCACCTTGTGGGAAGATAGACAGTGACGTGTATCTACCCAGCTGGTGCCAGCAGAAATTTATGCCATTTCAATGCACAGAAAGAATCGAAATCTAACTCTGGTGTTGTTGGCTCTTGCCCAGAGGTGATCCAGAGGAACAATTCTTTATAAGCAATAGTACTATTACATAGTAGGTGTGAAAGCTTAGAGTTTGCCTAGAAATCCCAATTTCCTAAGCAGAAAAAAGCTGTGAAACTAGGGGAATAAGATAAAGGGATAAGTTTATTAACTTTTCTATAGAAAATGAGTTTATTATAATTTTACTGACTATACCTAGACATTGTAAAAACTGGATTAGTTGATACTTCCTGGTTTAGTCACTCATTCTTTAAAAAAAGGAAAAGGGTATACTTCACAAGTTAAAATAATGCCAGCACCTTTCTGTGAATTTATGAGCCATAGAGTGAAAACTCCCTGCTGAAATAATAAAAAATAGCTTTGAGATAATGTAAAACAAATAAATGTATTGTTAATTTCATTGTTGTATGAAAATAAAAACAGTATTAAACATTTTAAATGAGTGCAAGATATTCTCAAGAAAGAGCAGAAAATAATTTCACTATTGAGGAACACGCAGCTTCGAGGTGCCCCAAAATACACTTTTGCTAATTTCTTCTCTCTGAAGGTCACTTTGAAAACAGGAAAAGCTACAAACTAAAGGGAGCAGATACATAGAGCCTCGTTCAGGATCACACACACATCACAAGGAGCCTTCGAAACACAGCACCAAAGGAGGGCTTAGTTTAATGATCTAATATCTGCAGCCTTGTGCCTCATATCATTTCCTTTGCTATCATGAGATGGTGGATATGCCTCTAATTTAATCTCTTTTTTCTTTTTAGATAAAAAACATTTAAGTCCTACTATTTGACTTTGGATCACTCTCTTAAAGCTAGCAGAAGTGGAACCAAACAAAAATATCTAAATTCCTTCTGTGGTGAAATCAGAATCCTTTTAATGAAAGAATTGCCCTTCACTGGCTATATAAAACTATTATAGTGTATTTAAGATACAGGCAATGGCGTGAAAGAAGGTGCCAATATCAACTGTGATCACGTGTCAGAATCATTCAGGGCTGAAAAATAGAGAAGATTCTCTGTTACACTGCTTGACCTATCTTACTATAGTCAGTGGTTCTCAGTCTACCTAATGCCGCAACCCTTTACTACAGTTGCTTGTGTTGTGGTGACGCTCGCCCAACCATAAAATAATTTTTGTTGCCACTTCATAACTGTAACTTTGCTACTGCTATAAATTGTGCAATCCCTGTGAAATGGTCATTCAACCCCCAAAGGGGTCGTGACCCACAAAGTGAGAACCACTGTTCTAAGTGGTAAAGCTGTACCTCAAACTCAGGCTCACTTGAGTCCAAAGCCTAGGATGGAAAGATTCATGTGATAATGATCATCAAACATTTAGAACTATCTTAAAAATGTCAACTCAGTAATTGTACTCTAGGTACTGGAAAAAATACAATTCAGACTCACCACTATCACAGTTCTCAAATTTTGACTGGAAGAAAGACAGTGATGTGATCCTTGACATGCAATGGACATTGTCTTGTTCTTATATTCTGTTGCTGTTGCTGCTGCTGTTAGTAGCTGTCAAGTTGACTCCAACTATGTCAAGAGCAGGACTGCCCCAGTGTGTTTGCAAGGCTGTGAATCTGGGGAGGCAGCTCCCCAACCTGACCTCCTAGGTCCCTCTGGGTGCATTCAAAAAACAACCTTCTGGCTTGTAATTGAGTTCGCCCAGGTACATAGCAAGTGCTGGTCCATTGTAGATACTCTGTTAGAATGTATAAGTAGAACACCAATTTTGTGAAAAATCTAATGCCTGTGTTTCACTCTAGAACAGCATTTTTCAACCTGTGGGTCATGATCCCTTTGAGGGTCAAATGACCCTTTCACAAGGGTAACCTGATTCATAACAGTAGCAAAATTACAGTAATGAATTAGCAATGAAAATAGCTTAATGGTTGGTGGGGGGGGGGGGTTGTTACCACAACATGAAGAACTGAATTAAAGGGTCGTGGCATGAGGAAAGCTGAGAGCCACTGTTCAAGAACTTTAAAATATTCCAAATTAAGCAACATCGGTGTGTTACTCCAGGTAGACTAGAAAAACAAATTCATGGACACTCATTGTGTACAAGAAATAGTTTTATATACAAGAGTAATTGTATATTAAGAAAGCATCCCAGCCCAGTCCAGTTCAAGTCCATAAGTCCAATATTAGCCCATATGTCTAATAACAGTCTATAATGATGCCAAATGTAAGAAGATCACAGGCCAGTGTGTGGAAAGTCATATGGATCCAGTGGTGGTGGAAACATCTCAGTACTGGCAAGGGTCTCCAACTCCAGGGTTCTAGCGTAGTTCTATGTGTCTTGTCAGAAGAAATGTCTCACAGGGAGTATCTCAGTGTTCCTTCTCCAGCGAGCTATTTAAGTTCTTAGTGTCTGCAAATGTGGTCCTCAAACTGAAACCTGGTTGCCAGGCTAAACTCCATCCCTTCACTATTAAATCTCGAATTGACAACAGGCCATGTAACTACCACATCTGGTGTCGACTCAACTCTACAACTTGCTGTCATCCAGTGGATTCCAACTTATAGTGAACCTACTTATCACTGTGTAATTGAATGATATATTATACACTATGGACAGGCATGAGAATTAAAAAAATGTTCTGGGAGAACTAAAAACAGAGTCTCCATCTTGCTTACCCTGGGCACATTATTAAAAAAAGATCAACCACTAGTAAAATAAATCATTCTTGTGAGAGTCAACAAAAACACAAAAGAAATTTCCCATGAAGTGATTGGCATGGTGACTAACAATGGACTCAGACATACCACCAACTGGAAGATTGGCATGGGACCAGCAACATTTGTTCTATTATACAGAGTCAGAGCTGACTCTGAGGCAACTAACAAGAGAGCTGCTAGCACACAATTCACTGTGCTACTTGTCCATGACATAATGAGGGATACTCTCAGAAGCTGGTGAAGACACCTCATCACATTTCTCTCAGCTAGCTGTTTTTATATCCTGTGGGAGGAATGGCTCTCTGAAATCATTTTGTTTTGTCTGAGAGAGTGTAGTGTCTTGTTTGTGAGTTTTTGATCCTATGACTCAGAGTATCACCTTTTTTCTCCTCACATTGTCAGTCTGAAGGCTTAAAATCTAATTTCTACTCTAATAGAAATACTGAAGTTCAGGGCACACAATCCCTAGTATTCCAAAATCTGAATTTCACATTATATAATTTCACATCTGTTTTCTATTTCCCTTAACTTCGTTTATTGTATGGAGGAGCTTCAAACGTTGTGGAAAATGGAATTAAAAGTACAGTTTTTCCACAATTTATAAAGCCTCCTCATATTTTACCCTCTACTTACTATTCAACAAATCTTTAATGAGATCATCTATGTGCCCAATGGGGTCTAAATTTTATTTTTATTTTGTTCATTCATCCAATACATAATTATAGATCACATCTTCTTGTGAGGGATTGTTCCAGGTGCCGAGGATATCAAAACCAGAAACTCACTGCCATCAAAGTAATTCTGATTCATAGCAATCCTATGTAGGATTTCCAAGACTTTAAATATTTACAGAAGCCAACAACCCAGTCTTTCTCCAGGAAAACAGTTGAGAGGTTTGGACCACCAATCTTACAGTTAGCATCCAAGGCTCCCTATTTGCAGCCCAGGGCTCTTTATAATAAGAAACTAAAAAAAGCAGAGTTGTAGGAGGCCCCAATAAATTTTTTTTTAATTTTTTTCAAATATTTTTATTGGGGGCTCTTATGCCTCTTATCACAATTCATACATTCCTCCAGAGTGTCAAGCACATTTGCACGTAGGCTGCCCTCATCATTTTCAAAGCATTCTCTTCCCACTTTAGCATGATATCAGCTCCCCATTTCTTCCCCATCCATCTACTGTCCACTCACTCTCTCTCATGAACACTTGATATGTTATAGATTATTATTATTTTCATATCTTATATCCTCTCACCCACTTTTCCATTATTTGTCCCCCTAGGAGGAGGGTTCTAGGTTGATCCTTGTGATCAATTCCCCCTTCCTCCTCCCACACTCCCCTAAACCCTCTGGTATATCTCCTCTCATTGTTCACCTCAAGAGGTTTATCTATCTTGTGGTGTGGGTTCTAATCTGTAGCAGTGTACATGCTCAGGTTCAATCCGACTTGTAATGTAGAATTGAGATCATGATAGGGCGGTGAAGGTAGCAACAAAGAGCTAGAGGAAAGTTGTATGTTTCATAGGTGCTATACTGAACCCCGACTGGCTCATCAGTTCCCTCTGTCCCCCTCTGTGAGGGGGTGTCAATTGTCTACAGATGGGCTTTGGGTTTCCACTGCATGATCTCCCCCATTCGGCTTGGGTATGGTTTTTTTTCTGGGTCTTCATGTATCTGGTACTTGATCCTATCAACACCTCATGATCACTTAGGCTACTGTGCTTCCTCCATGTGGGCTTTGCTGCTTCTCATTTAGATGAACACTTGTTTTTATTCAAGCCTTTAAGATGCCACATGCTGTACCTTTTGATAGCTGGGCACCATCAGCTTTCTTCACCACATTTACTCATGCACCCATTTTGTCTTCAGTGATGCTATTGAGGTGAGCCTCACAGAATGCTGGATTATTAGAACAAAGGGTTGCTATGTTGACGGAGTACTTAAGTGGATGCCCAAAGTCCATCTGCAACCTTAATTCTTGACATATAGATATTAGTACCTAGTTCTATTCACCTCTTTTTTTATATATATTTTTACATATGTACACACTTGTATTTAGACTTCTAGAAATGTCCTTTGTCTCCTAGTTCCCTCCTCCACTTCATTTTACTTCCCTGTTGTCCCACCATCATGTTCAGCCTTCAATTAGGTTTAGTAATTCCTTGCTCCAACATTACCCTTGATTAAACCCCATTAGGCATCCTATGACCTTCATTCCATTGATTTTAGTTCACTTGTTGTTCCCTTGTCCATGGATTGGTCCTTCCCTGCTTCCTTTCTCCACTTCCTCTTCTTCTGTATCCCTCCCCCCCCCAAAAAAAAAAAACACCATTGGTCTTGTTCTTTCCATCTACAAATTATTTATCCTTTCTATCTTACCTAGATAGACATACTGATACATTAATAAGTGCAAAAAACAGGCAACCCAAATAAAATAATGAAGGAAGTCAAGATCAACAAAAACTAGCAGCAACAACAAAAACCAAGAAAAGCAATAGCAAAAAAGAAGTCACTGACAAAAAACTCTTTACGCCTTGTATTGTAGAGCATCTTTGTTTTATAGTGTTGCTATAACAGAAATATCATAAATTGGCAGCTTTATCTAGCAGAAATACATGTTTCTTAATATTCAAGAAGCTACAAGTTTGAGTGCAGGTTTCCAGATAAAGACAGAACGCTTTGATTCTGGAAGGTCTTAGTTTTGTTCAGCTTCTGCTCCTCGATTATCTTCATAGACTTGGCATCTCTCTTCTCCCATCTCTGCTTCCTCAGTTGCTTGTTTAGCCTCTGTCAGATCTCAAAAGGGATTAGCTTTACATACTAATTCTATTTCATTGATAGAAGAAAACTAACCCATTCTCAAATGAGATCATAATTATGGGCACCTAACACAGGTTAGAATTCATGGCACATATTCTCGGTGGACAGAATTCAATCCATAATGCAAAGTTATATTCTAGACAAGGAGGCAAACAACAAATATGGTAAATAATTGAAATAGCAAGTATGATTTTTGAAAATTTACAAACTTACTGCCCTTGAGTCAACTCTAAGTCATGGTGACCCTATAGAACAGAATACAACTTTTGGCCATTTGGCCAGTTGGGTTTCTAAAATTGTAAATCCTTAAGGGAACAAATAGCCTCATCTTTCCACCTGTGGAGTAGGTAGTGGGTTTCAGCCATGGACCTTGTGGTGAGAAGTTCAATGTGTAAGCATTTATGCTACAGGGGTGCTTACCAAGTGTACTCTAAAACCACATTCCCTGCTATAAAGTCATTTCCCACTTATAGCAACCCTGTAGGACAGAGTAGAAGTGCCCTGTGAGTTCCTGAATCTAAATTTTAATGGTAAGTGACAGTTTCACGTTTCTCAGATGAAGTGGCTATTGGTTTTGCTCTGCTGAACTTGCCGTTAGCTTTAGCAGTCAAGTACAGAACCAGAATGGCTCAAGGTTTGATGTGCGAGGTGTTAATAAATGTGAAGAAGAAAGGTCATCCTAAAGATTGTATAGGAGTCTTAGAGACCAGGAACTGTAGCGTTAAATGGAGGAAGACTCATGCAGAAAATGGAATCTAAATAAAGACTTGAAGTCAATGTTTATGATGATATTTGATGGATGGAAATTCAGACTAATAATGGTGACCAGAAACACAAGAGTCTCGAAGATGGTCTTAACATGTCTGGCTTCTACGATAAGAGAGATGGAGAGTCACTAGAAATTGCTGTGCGAAAGACTGATATGATCTAACTCATGCTGTAATAGGTTTCTGCACCTGTTAAGATTAGACTATAGGGCATAGCATTTCATAAGATAGTGTTGAAGCAAGCTGACCTAGTAGAAAGTCACTGCATGATCCAAATAAAAGATGATGGTGTCTTGGATCTGGTCATAGTAAAGGGAATGAAAAATCACAAAATTCTGGACACAATTCTGGACACATTCTGATGAATTAATGACGATTGTCAAAAAGAAAGGAGTCAAGGAAATGACAGAGTTTTAGGTGTGAAAAACTATTTTCACACATTGAAATGTGGAATTTCTTCAGAGGATCTGTTTATGGGGGTTTGAATATAGTTCAATTTTGAACATATTACGCTTGAGCATCTACAAAGTATCCAAGTTAAGATGTCAAGTGGAAATTAAACATATTTCAGCCAAAAGGTCTAAAGTGGGTGACACAAATGAACTGATAATAGACAGGAAAGTGGATTTCCTCCACATCTAGAACAATGCCTAGGAAATGGTAGGTTTGAAAAAAAAGTACTTTTGAATTATTTAATGAATTAATATGTCAAGAAAGATGATTGATAAATAGACTCTCTGATTTAGTAAAATGAATATTCATTATTGTGTTTGGCAAGGGTAGTTTTAATAACAAAGTTCTGATAAAAGAAATTCCAGTAATGGAAGCATTGGTTTGAAGAGAGAGGGTTCAGACTAGTTTTTGAAAAGGTTTTTTCTAACAGAGAAGAGATACAAAATTTGAGGAGCCAAGAAAATATATTGTCAAAATCTGAGGGAAAAAAGAATAAACTTGATCTATCATAGAACCAAAAATTGGTGATCCTAGGAGGAATGTAAGATAATGTAGAAACCAGCTCTTACCTGATTGTACGAACAGATTTGAGAGGGGATGATCTGCAATCAGAAAACATATAGGTAAGAAAACATATAGATGCAATTAGAATGTAGGGGTCTCTGCAGTACAGACATCCCAGGACCCTGTACTTTATTAGGAGCAGGTTTAATTACTCTTCCTGTCACATAGCCTATCTCATGTCAGCATTACACAAAAGGACGATTCACAATTTGAAGGTTTACAAAGAAGCCTTAACACGTCAGTCAAGTTGTTCACAGACGAGAGGGGACGATAAGGATGGGGACATTAGGTAACTGATAATTTTGTTCTGTAGCTTTAGTTGGGAAGCAAGAGGCAAGGATCACCAATTTTTGGTTCTATGATAGATCAAGTTTATTCTTTTTTCCCTCAGATTTTGACAATATATTTTCTTGGCTCCTCAAATTTTGTATCTCTTCTCTGTTAGAAAAAAACTTTTCAAAAACTAGTCTGAACCCACTCTCTTCAAACCAATGCTTCCATTACTGGATTTTCTTTTATCAGAACTTTGTTATTAAAACTACTCTTGCCAAACACAATAATGAATATTCATTTTACTAAATCAGAGAGTCTATTTATCAATCATCTTTCTTGACATTTATCTCAAGCAGAGAAGCTAGCCATTGCTTCATCAGCGCCCTTGACTGAGCCAGCAGCTTTCTCCCACATGCCATGAACCATGGAAGTGGTAGCCTGTCCTGTCTGCCTAAGGAGTAAACAAGTTTTCCCCCACAGAATGAGATTGCGGTACAAGTACTAGTGATCTCATCTTTGTTTTCCAGAATAGAGACAGATTATACAAAATAATGCCAGGGAAAAGGGAAATTACCAAAGTGGGTAAGTGGAAGATGTGTTATTGGAAGTTTATGGAGGTGTTCCTCTGTCCCCTTATATTTTCTCAGAAAATATTTTTTCAGAAAACAGGCAAGAAAGTCAAGAATTACAAGTAAGAATGAGAACATCTGAAAATTGATGCAAAATGGTTTTCTTCAAGAGAGCATAAATGAGCTAGAGAAATACAAGTGCAATATACTTTCAGAATATCATAAAATATTCACTTTATCTTAGTGACCATGTATTTGACATTTGTTTATCTAATGCCAAGTTCCATTTTGCAAGTCCAAGATCTAGAACAGGAAAGGGTTGGGGTCATGCAGATTTAAAGTTGCACCAAGTGGACACAGTGAAGTGACAAGGATAAGGGTGTCGATGTTGAAGGAAGGTACTTAGAAAAACTGACCTTGAACTTGAGCTGAATAAGAAAGAGAAAAAAGTCAAAGATGGAGATGAGGGGCACTGGAAAGAAGGATGAATGCATAGGAAAGTCCTAATTAAATGATGGATTCTATATTTCCTGCATCTTGGAAAGCCTACTTCAATAATGTTTCCTGCAAGTTAGAATAGCATAAAATTCATTGACGTAATATTCATCATGCAAAATTTCTCTCTCCAAGTCTATTTGTATCCCAATCATCCCCTATACAAAAGTGGATTCTTTCATTGTATTTGTTAAGATTCTTTCATTGTATTTTTCATTGTATTTTATTATGCCAACCTGGCCAATGAACACATGTAGGATTAATGGAAGGGCAGAGAGACAGATGGCTCATTAGCCTTGCCTTTCTAGCCTCTTGCCCTCTGATGATCAGACAGAGTTCAGCTGCCTAAGCCACTTCCCTGCTTCAGCTCGCAAGGCCGATTTCTTGCCAGATACCCCTTAGGAGAAACCACATGGACCTCCCCTGATGCAGTGTTGGATACTGGAGAAGCCTGGTGGAGACTCCTGCCAGAGCAGAGATGCTTACACGTTCACTGACTACGCTTTGCTCCTGCAGTCAGTGTCATTGTGTGTATTTCGTGAAATTGAGGAGGACGTTGTAGATTAGTATCAAACATACGGACAAAAGCTGGACTTAAAGGTTTGGACTGCACTGGGTTGGGATGCTTTCTTAATGTACACTTACCATGTATGTAAAACTCTCTTGTAAGACATGAGCGTCTATGAGTTTTGTTTCTCTAGCCTACCCAGACTAACAGAGACCCTTACAATTTTTTTCAACATATGAACTATAACTAGTAAAATACTGCCACATTGTTTGCCAACTTAATAAACACATACATACATTGTTATGAATGAGTAAGTAAAGCTCTATATAGAATCCAGTAATAAGCATGAGGACACTGCTGAATCCTTCACAACCAGTTTCTCTCAAAGTTTGCTCCACCTCAGCTAAGTGTCATTAGCACTTACTAATGGTGAATGTTTGACAGCATAAGCCATGGTACACCCCAGTCTACATGTAGCAAAATGGCAGCAAGACTTTGTTCATGGGCTTGCTGTGAGGATACAATGAGTTCAATGCATGTGGTACTTAGAAAAGCAACTGCTTCATAAATTCTCAGTAAATCTTAATTCTGCAAAGTAGATAATATATAGGAAATTATAGGACTATATATATAGGAATATTTATCCCTTCAATTATTTCTCAATCTCAATAAAGCCTTCTTATCCTCTAGTGTGTATAAAACTCAGCTTATGCCAATAGAATTATAGCTGTACATTCAGATTAGATATAATATGAGTTTTAAGATGAGGATGTGTGTAGGTGTTTCACAAAGTGTCTCCCTTAGAGCATAAGCCATGTTTTATTCACTGTTGAATGCCCTTACACTAGAGTAATTATTGGTATGCAGTAGATATCCAATAGATGTTTGCCAAGTTTAGTTGAATAGGACTAGATATGGTTTTATAGTTTTCAAAAACTAAGTTACTCAGAGCAGTAATGCAGACACTGAATGTCTCAAAGGGAAGGAAATTCTGAAAAGAAACCATAATGACTACAAGAGGAGAGACAAAAGGACAAGCTATTTCAACTGTTTGTGCTTCACAATTTGACTCGGCATGGACTGAGACCTCTTCCTCCCAGCTTCTTGATGCTATCTCTGTCTTTCTATAGTTGCCTGTTTATAATAGAACTTGTGTTAGTTGTCAAACTGAATCAAAATAAATACCCAGTAAGAATGAAGGAAAAACATTAGAATGATTTACTGATATGTCAAATTTTTAGCTAGTAGGTGTTTGAGGATAAATACAATTGGCAAAGTAAGAAACATAACTCTCCATGTCTTTTCCCCTTATTGGGTTGCCTTCTGTCTTTTCCACAAAATACTGTAATTCAAGTAAAATACTATTCACAACTATTTTCATTCTCTAGCATTGACAATTTGGTATAAGTGCACCTCCCAATGAGAGCTCTTTTAGCCTCAAGTCTGAGGAGGTGCATCTGGGAAAAAAATATGGTTCAAAAGAAATCAATAAGCATCTTACCTTTATTAAAAGAGGCACAGGTATTAGAGAAAAGAGCTATGTCACATATGGCAAATTACTAAAATGAAATAAAATTCTTGGGGGGGGTGTGTCACCAACTGCACAAGCAAACAGTTGGAGGAAAAGCTTTAGTTTTCTAGGAAGTGGGAGAAAATATAGTTGCTACCAGTGTTTCTCTACCCAAGAAGGACTTCCATCCCAATGTAAGTCCTCTATCCCAATCCCCCACCCCACCCCCGATGGGTTATAATGACAGGGCTACAATCACTGAAATATTGCACCTGTTGGTTCTTGTAAGACAACATACTGAGAGTACTTAAACAAATGCTCTAACTTTCTCAGATTTAACAAGATTTTCATGGAAAAAATGAGCTGAAAGCCAATCTGTTGTAAATAGAGGCATCTAAGATTTATCCAAGAGTGTGTTGATAAACCTTCTCTGGGGCAGGAAGGTGGGGGACTAGGAAGTATCTGGGTGAGGAACTTACTTATTTGCAGCATTAGACAATAATCTTCATGCTCAAGCTAACAACAAGAGGTCACTAAAGGTAAATTTATAAGACAATGCAAACATACTATTCTAACACAGCACTGAGTACTTATCTGTATTCAAATGAACTGTCGCCCTCCCTAGAATTCAAACTGAAGGGGATATTAGGTATTACATAGTCAAAGTTCCCCACTCCCAACCCAATTACAATACAAAGGATAACATAGCAATGTTCTCAACGTCCCCTTTTCCAAGCTATCTATAAAGCCGAATAGACCCTTGATAACCTGCATGTTGGAGGAAGGGTATCGGATGCCATATCAGAAGAGAAGACACTTCTTGGTGGCTGCTGTCATTCCGGTGCATGATCGATCATAAACTAACTATAGGTGGGGCAGCCAAAAAAGAAGCTCCAAGAAGGGAGATGTAGATTCTACCCTGATCTCCCATCACCTCCTGTTCCCAGTGACCCCATGGGCAAACGTACAGCTGCTGCTCGCTGGTTTATCCTTGGGAGAGGGGCTGAAAGCTAAAAGAGATCAGGAAAGAGTTGCATTCTACTTCACAATTCTGCCCAGACATGAAGCCCTATAAACGGAGCACGAGGGTAGTCGTTAGGAGGGATTGTCATCTGTTCCGACGCAGGGCAACTCTATGTGCAAAAGAATGGGGCTTGACCTGGCCCTCCACCATCCTCACAATTACTGTATGTGAGCCTTTTGTGCAAGCTGTTGTGTCTGGGCCACTCATGGAGGGTCTTCTTCTGTGTTGCCCCTTTGCTTTCTCAGGCATAATGTTCTTTTTCTCGGGACTGATCTTTCCCGATACAGAAAATTGATTAAATGAGGTCCTTACAGAGTGGACTTTTAAAAGGTCTATCCTCTTTCTTCATATAATTCTTTTGTCTCAACTAAACACTATTATACTTTTGAAAAGCATGCTATCAACACTTGCCACACCATGGCTTTCTGGGCAAAGATTAATCTTGTCTCAATTGTGACAAGCTTTCTATTTGTGGCTGCAGACAGATGGACCCAGTTCTCTGTGTGCCTCCATTGCAACCGTTCTGCTCAGATTTTCTCTTCATTAGAGGAATAAAAAAAAACCTCAAAAAAACAAAACAACAACAAAAACAAGCCTAACCTAAAGGTTTGCTGGCTCCAACCTGCTTCACATACACCTTGTAAGTTGCTTCTGTCATGTGTCCACAGACCTGTCACTGACAATCTGTTTAAGAAATCCTGTTTCTTCCTATTCTCTCATCCCCCTGGGTCTCACTAACCCTATTAGAATCTGCTCATATTAATACACCATGTGAATGGAATGAAAGACACCTGGCACACCCTGAGGTCATGTGGTTAAATTTGTTCAGACAAAAAATAAACCTGGTTTTCAGAATTCAGAGCAGAAATGACAGGGTAGATAATATCTGGTTCTACCAGAGGAGGTTTTTGGTTTGTTTTTAGTGCTTATGGAAAGCATTGCTTTGGAAGTGATTTTAGTCCTGGTGAGAGAGAGTCACAGAGAAAAGCTAAGGTGAGAATCCCTCTCTGGCCATTAGACAGCTACAGAATGAGAACAGTAAATATATCAATTATTAATAAAAAAGAATGAGAATAGAAAACAAAACTCAGTTGCTTTTTGTTTAGCTACTTGTGTTTGCTTTGTTTTTCATATACTTCCCACAATTCTCTTAGATGCCATTTAAGCCTGCCACTATGTTCTCTCATGAGACTCCATCAGGATTCATAGACACTTCATTTAGTTGCCAGTTTACACACCTTTCACATACCCTCACTAAAATGGCACCGAGAATAGTGGTGACCATTGAATTGCAGTATTGACAAAGAGTATCAAAATTGTCATGGGTTACTAGAAGAACAAACACATCCGTCTTGGAGAAAGTTTAGCCAAAATGATCCGAGACTTTGTCTCGTGCACGCAGGACACGTTATCAGGAGAGGTCAGTCCCTGGAACTGGACATCATGCTTAGTAAAACAGAGGACAGCCAAAGAAAACCCTTCAACAAGATGGACTGACTCCATGGCGGCAACCATGAGCTCAAACAGAACAACGGTTGTGAAGCTGGTGCCAGAGCAGGCACTATTCTCTTTCGTTTTGTTGACCACGGTGTTTCCACGAGTCAGCACCAACTCAATGGATACACGACAGCACTGAACAAGCCATGTCACGAACCGAGTTCCCCATGACCTATCTCCAGAGGCTTGAATCCCCTAGTGAGCAGCAATGCTTGTGCTAGTGCAAGAATTATGGTAGTACTCATCATTTCATCTTTAGGAACAATTGTCCACTTGTTCCTTGATCTCTTCTTTATTGGTTGCGCTACATCCCAGGATTACATCTACGAAGGCTTGACTACAATGTGTGAGGCCGATGGCCATGGATCCAGAGATTCAGCATCACTGACAGCAGGCCAGACCAAGTTGCAGATTCTCTCGGGGGCGTTACTGTCCTCTAAGTAGTCACCAACAGGCAGGCTGAGTGCAGGCCTCCAAAAGGACAGCCCACACTTTCCGAAACTTCTCAGGAAGGTAGTGGAGGGACCCTGGATGAAGCGCTTGCAGTAGCGGGTAGGTGGCTGCAGTGACTGAGATCTCATGAAAATCTGGCTGGGTTTGAAATCTTGCTGCTGCTGGCTTTGGGTGCTGTGACTCTGTATGCCAGGAATGTCTCATGGAGTTCCATTGATTATTAAGCAATTCTTGTCTGCAGGCACCACAGCTAAGCTTTGAGGTGTTGTTCCAAGAAAGAAAGACTTGAGAGGATGGAGGATGGAATAATTTCATGTACATAAATTGGCTTCCACTGAATTTGACTTCTAGTTATATTTTCATACATGGGGGATATGAGAAGTGACAGAGTTAAAATAAATGTATAAATAGCAAAGTTTTGTAAGTAAATTAGAAGCATTGGAGACTGGGGTCTGGCACCTTCCTGAAATATATATATATATATATATATATATATATATATATATATATATATATATTCCTTGTGCAGAATTGTCTTCTGTTTCTGACTTGGAGGTCATGGAAACCTGGGGCTGCAAATAGCTTAAAGGCTAGAGAGCAGCAAAGGATGCATCCATACCCAAGTTGACTTTTCCAAGGTTCATTCCATTTCTGTCCCAGGATGGGTTCAGTGATTTATAGTCTAAATGTTGTGCTGTGAATTACGTGATGTGACTTTTCTATCTCTAGTCTTTGTAATTCCTACCAAACCACTGAGTAAGAATAGGCAAATGTGAAGTTTCTGTGGCCTATCAAGGGTAATTGGTAGCTTATTAATCAATAAATCAGGTACACATCACTCATGTGGAGTGGGACCAGTAGTATAGGATGCATGGAAAGTCAGTGTTGGGATAACTCAGTTTTTCCATCCTGCACAGTTGTAAATGAGCCATCTCAGAAGCAGAAGGAGTGATAGCTCACTATCGTGAGGAAAGAAGCACCAAGAATAGAACATGTCATTTGGACCCCAAGATCCCTGTGCTACACCTCCTCAATTCAAGAAACAGAGAAGGGAGTCTGTCCACAGATGGTGGGTGAAAAGTAGCAGAGATGCACTGGCAGCAGAACCAAGACCACAAGACATGGTGATGGATTCCTCTGCCCACAGAGCAAGGACATGAAGGTACCTTTGGGAAAGAGTCTTGCTGGTAGATGAATTTTCTATAAACATTGAATGAGAGGCAATGAAGGCCACAGTAGACAACCTACTAAGCTAGAATTCTGTAGCTTTATATATACGCTTACTAGTTGTGTTAGTCTGGGTAAACTAGAGAAACAAATTCATAGATATGCATATGGATATAAGGGAAAGGTTTATATATAAGAGGAATGGAACATTGAGAAAGCATCCCAGCCCAGTCCAATTCAAAGTCATAAGTCTGATATTAGCCCATATGTCCGATACCAGTCTATAAAGTCTCCTTCCAACTCATGAAGTCACAGCCCAGTGGGTGCAGAGTACTGGCTTTGGCAGGGGTTTCCTCATGGCTCCTCATTTCCAGGACTCAGGGTCCATTAGCAGTATCCATTGGTGATAGAAACATCTCAGCACTGGCAGGGGTCTCCATGTGGCTTCTCCAGCTTCAGAGGTATGGTCCCATCAGGGTAAGGCCATTTGGCTCCTCCTCCGGCTCTTCCGGTTCCTCGGACACTGCCATCTTGTCTTGTCAGTCGAACAATTCCCAACAACTGGGGGAAATGGTCTCTCATCTCCACGGGGAAATACCATGAGACTTCTCAGAATTCTCAGGAGAAAGCATGCCCACAGAAAGACCTCATTGGCTACTCAATGGCTATCTCCAGATTGACGGACTACACTTCACCCCTATATCCCAACATGACCGCCACACTAGTAAAGTACATACTTAACTGGAAGAGCTACACTTACTCAAGCAGAACAGAAGCCAAGGGGCCAAATATCCTTGAGGTTGAGAGATCAAGAGCTAAAATAGTTTTGTAACACTTGCCAAAGCATACCACTAGGCCATGGCCTGGCCATGTCTCTAAGTATAGCTGAGAATAGATTATCTGGACCAAAAGAACTGTATCCTGAGAGTTTCTGCACCAGAATTGTAATATATTAACTTCCCTAATAAACCTCATAAATTTAAGTATGGTCTGTGACTTTTGTGTGGCTATTCCAATGAATCCTGGAATCCAGGAGAGAAGCATAAAGTGGTGTGAGATGTTGGTGTTAGATCTGGTAAAACTGAAGGTATGGACAGCCTCAACCTCATGGGAATCATCCTTGGGTTTATGCTGCATTTAACTGTCCTTCTCCCTTGTGAAATCAGCGAGGGTCATATGTTGCCCCATGCACCTTATAAAGAAGAGAAAACTGGAATACTTTGGGGCCCTTGGCAACACATTTCCCTTACAAATAAAAGTTATATAAAAATAAACTAGAGATAAGGACCGTAAAGGTATATGGCAGTGCTAAATAGACTAGAAAAAAGCATGGAATCATTGCCTTTGGGCTACAACTTGAACCCTGAGTGTTAAGTGAATCACTGTTTGTGGGATTACATTGCTGTCTGCCGCTCCCCCCACAAAAAATAATAACACCATAAACTCATTGTTTCTGTGTAATCAAGTTTCCTAGCATAGTCACTGCTCAGAGGGCCTATGCTAATTGCCCCAGAATGGAGCTCTGAAACCTGTGGAGATGGTTATAGCTCCAGGAGCTCATAAAGTCGAACTGTAAAAAATATTCCTGCTGAGTGTGCAGCAGGGGCCCTAGAAAATAATTAGCTCTAATAGCCCTGTCCAGACACGTTATCCTCTAGAGCTGCAAAGCAAACTTCTCAACAAATAAAAATATTATGTATAAGTGCCAACAAATAGATGGGTCCGTGTGCTCAGACACCCAAGACAGCAGAAGACAGCTTGCTTTCCAGGGACTTAAGAGAGCCTTGGGTTGACATAAATCTTGCATAACCACCCTGCTTCTATTTCAATGCCAAATCGTGTGCATTTCGAATCCTCTGTTCTTGTGCAGTCTTTTCTTTTTTGAATTTAGAGATGCAAACGCTTACCTGAGCAGAATCCCTCTGCATCGGTGCTTGCAGCTTTAAACAGGAATATCAAAACCAAACTCACTGCTGTTCAGTGGGTCCCAACTCCATAGGATTTCCAAAGCTGCTACTTGATGGAAACAGGGCATTGCATCTTCCTCCCACAGAGAGTCCAATGGTTTCTAACCACTAACTTTCAGCTAGCAGCCGAGCGCTTTAACCAATGTGTCACCACAGCTCCTAAACAGTGAGTCTGTTCACATTGAGAGCTTTATTCTTCCCAACAGTATCTCTTGAACACAAGTTCATTTACCCCTCACACTCCCACTAGGAGAGTGATACCATGTGCATTTCAGATATGAGGCTGATGAGAGCCAAGACACTATTCAAAGCATTCAAATCATTGAATGGTTCCTGGTCCTAAAGAAAGTTACATTTGAAGAGAGAGAAGAAAGGAATGACAAGTCAATTAAGCAACTGAGACACTTTCAAGGAGTTAGAGATGCTACTTGGGATGGAGTGATTAGAGAAGTGGTTATCACAGTGGAGGTGATTCAAAAGAATGTCGCAAGAAGAAATCAAATCCAAAAATTTAAAACAAGAACAATCTTGAAAATTCTAAATAACAGATATGAGGTCAGAGTGATTGAGGTGCAGCCAATGAGGAAAAGAAAGGGAGAAGAAGGTGAGCAAAGGGCAAATCAAATTGGAGGTAGAGACCAGGCTCTGTGGGGCCTTGCACCTAGGTAAGCAGTTGCACTTAATCTAGTGCAGCTTACAGAACATTTTAAGCAAAGGAATGGCATGCAGTCAATGAAGAATTCTGTCTAAAACTTCTAATTCTAGGGCTGAGCCCTGGTGGCATAAGTGGTTGAGAGCAGAACTGCGGCCACAGGCTTGGCGGTTCAAACCCAGCAGCAACTCTTCAGGAGCAAGGCTGGGTAGCTCCCATAACCACCAGAAGGCAGTGATGCCCCCCCAAAAAAAGTTTTTTAAAAAAAGTTCTAATTCTAGAGCTTTTCCCACATTCAAATTTTGTGTAAGTCCTTTATATATGAGCAGTACATAAATGGACGTGTGTCTTCTTATTCCTGTACCTCAGTGTCCTCATCTGAAACATGAAAACACATGTAATATCCATTCAACAGGGTTCGGTGGAATAGATCCATGAAAATTGCTCAGAGCAAGACCTGGAAAATAGCAAGTGTTTAGTAAATATTCTATACCATTATCATGTTTAGATGGATCATTTTAACTACTCTGTAAGGGGTGAACTGTGATAGAAAATAGTAGAATCAGATAAAATTTAGAAGGGTATTGTACTAGTTTAAGTGAACAAATGATAGAGGCCTAGAGTAGGGTCATAGCAGATATTGGGAGAAGTTGTTGGATTTTGGATCTATTTGGGATATTTTGTCAGCAGTATTTATTAACAAAGATAATACATGGTGTGAAGGAGAGTCAATACTGACTCCTGTGTTTTATTTCTTTGTTTTTCTTCAAATCAATATAGATGGTAATACTCTGAGGATTGAGAATGCACAACACCAAGAAAATAATGGTACTTCTGAGTTTGAGGAGTCTTTTAGATATCCAAATTTCAATAAGAACAATTGTCTAAAGCCAAAGAGAGGATTATAAATGTGGATTTAACTTCAAGCCCTTGTGGTAATGTCAGCTAAGCATCAGACTGCCACCTACAAGGGAAGGCGTTCAGATCTACTAGGCACTCAGAGGGAGAATGTTCACACTGCCTGTTACTATGAATATCCACAGCCTTGGGAATCCCATACAGGGTCACTGTATGTTGGAATTCACTTCTGGGTTTTGGTTTTGGTTTGATTGCGTTTGGTCTCCCCATTTGTTTATTGGATCTTGTTTTTGAATTGGAAACACCTAGGAGGGAAATGATAGAGGAAAGAAAAAGACTAAAAGACCAAGCCCTAAGCCTCACCAACATTTACAATCTAATTGTGAAATATGAAGAAACAATGGGGCCATAGTTAGTGTAGTGGTTGCACATTGGGCTACGATTCTCCTGATCTGTACTTCAAAACTACTAGCAGCTCCAAGGGAGGAAGACTGGGATTTCTACTCCCAGAAAGAGCTCCACTCCAGAAACCCACTGGGGGTTGCCATGAATCAGCATTGCCTTGATGTGGAGAAGGGGGGGGAGAGAGAGAGAGAGAGAGAAGAAGAAGAAGAAGAAGAAGAAGAAGAAGAAGGGAGGGGAGAGAGAGCATGCAAGATAGAAGGAAATCCAGAATCTTGTTACAGATACCTAGAGAAGAAATAATTTCTATACTTAAGAGACATCTCTGTGTTATATATATATATATGACCTGGAAATGAAATCAAAGATGTGACCATTGCTTTGGCTATATTGCTGATAACTTCATGAGTGAGAAAGTGGTCAGCCTTGTGAGGCTGGATAGATGGTGGAATAGAATTGACTGAGTGAAGTAATTAGGGAAAAAGAGGAATTTTTGAAGGCGATATAGTTATAAGAGTTTATGTGGAGTGTGAATGGGTAAGGAATAGTCTTGCTGGAGATGAAAAATTCTAACTAAGAGACTAGAAACTAAGACTTAAAGTGAGACATTGTGCTAAGTATTTATCAGAAGCAGCTCTTGTAGGAATCCTATGTGACTTGATAGGAGCATGCACAGAAGGTATAGAGGACTCTGACTCCCAAATTAGTCCATTTTGACATTTCATTGGGCATTAAATTGGGTCATCCCAGAAGTGAGACCCCGCAAGAAGAGCCAGAAATAGGTCACATGGGATATCCTTGCCTGAAGTGACAGACACAATGCAGTGTCAAGACCAGGAGACAGAGCAAAGGATATCACTGAGACAGAACATGAGGCAGAGTAGAGAGAGGGTGCTCTGACTTCCTGGTTCATAGAACCAGAGTCCAAGGGGTCACATGCTGAGAGGCCAAGAACCAGAGAGATAGGGCTGCTAGCATGGTTGAGAAGAAGAAAAAAGAGCTTTTCTAACCCAATAGACCTTCAGAGTTGTGAGCTTTGTCTGAGAGGTTTGTGCTGCCATTGCCATAACTTACTGAACCTAGGAGAGAAGGAAAGTGTCGTGGGAGGGATGGTGGAGGTGGTTGGTATCAGGAGCTAAGGGAGGTGGGAGAGTAAAAGCATGCCTGACGCCCGCCTCAGAGTGAGCGTTGAACAGACATAGGATAGAGTTGATAGAGTTAGATTCCCCTCCTCCTTTGTGTAGCCTTGAAAAGGTCAGACCTTGCACTCATGCCAATTCCTCCATTCCCTAAAAGCAGGTGTCATTGCAGTGATGCCCAAAACAAAACAAAACAGGTGTTATAAGTCCCAATCTTTATGCCTGTGATTATAAAATCATTCTCTTTTTATGCTAAGAGATCATATTTGTGTAGAATGTATTTTAAATCTTTAACTTTTTGAAAGAAAAGAAAAGAAAAGATAGGGGAACAAGCAAAGATGAGACAGGGTAAGTACCATGCCACCTGAAGATCACCAAGGAACAAGCCCACACAGAGAGAAAGCCTTTCCCTAGCTGTAGCACCCTGAATTGGAAGCTCACTCCTTCTAATGGAGAGAAAATAAATTTCTGTTTGTTAAAGTCCCTTATCAGTGGTATTTCTGGTATAGCAGCACAAGAGATCTAAGAGAGGATATGTGCTACAAACCAAAATGCTAGCAAGACTGACGGTCACACATTAGCTGAAGAGATGCTGCAAATGACCTATTTTGATTATGCTTCAGTGGGGTGGGACAATTTGGGTGATAGTTAAAAAGTATCCTTTTATCATGACAAAAGAAAGGAAAGCTTTCAAAAGAAGAAAATGCTAAATATTCCATGCTGCTTGCAGCATCAGTGCCTATGATACAGAAAATAGAAATAAGATGGGATGGGAAAATCATTCAGCATTGTGATGCGCTAGAGATGAGACCTTCAAAGAACAGCTGATGCCTCCACAGAGTCACCCCGCAGCCGTTATAACCAGCGCAGACACACACACAGTGCTTAAAGAAGTCCAAGATCTAAAAAAATGTCTTGTAGAAGAACAAAGACAGTGTGTTCAAAGTTCTTTTTCTTTGAAATAGGAAGTGATATTTTCCAGAAAGTTTCATTTTGCTTCTGTGATATGCTTTTTTACTAATCAGTAACCGCATAATTATAATCAAAGTGAGCTTATATTTCACTTTTGAAGAAAGGAAATTATTTTGTCCTTAGTATTTTGAAAGGATTTAATGAGACATCTGTATAATTAATTTACAAATTGTCTTTATCTTGAACTCTATCTTTAAATAGATACTAGTGAATTAGTCTCAAATTCTCTTGCCAGAATATCTTTGAAAAAGCAAATTACTACATAAATAGAAAATAGATTTTTACAATATCTCCAAATATATGGGGAGACATTAAAAAGCATAAAAGATAAGACAGTTAAGCCTATGATATAAATTGATTTTGTAGTTCTGATAATTTGCTTAGAAATGGATTCCAATAAAACTCTAAAAGATATCTAAACTTCATTTTGGTTCAGAAAATTTTCCTTTCAGATAAGTTTTTCCTCTTAATTTTTTTTTTTAAAGATTTGTATGCATGTGTGCCAAGAGAGAGGAGGCTTGCATTATTTATTAATTATTTATTAATTCCCGACCAACTAGCAGGTTGGGGAAAATGGTTAGCTAGACATGGCAGATGGTCACAAAGAATTTCAAATGCCAACACAATGGAAGGGCAACTCTGGTCTATTGACAGCTGGGTTTTCTCATCACTTGTTTCTAGACTTTTGTTTACCCTTCTTCTAATCACACTTTCACTTTCCAACTTAAAATAATTTCTGTTTGACGTAGCATCACTGCACAGCTAGACTGCAAGCTGTTTGAAGACCAGCTCTGTTACTCTATCACCTGTGGGAATATGTGTTGTCTGGAGAAAACTGAGCAGACAACACAGAATGGTGGCTTGAATAAATATCTGAATAAATGGCACATCATATGTGTGTCTTCCAAGACTGGTTCTTGTTAGAAACTTCTCAAATCTGAAAATGAAACTCATTGCCATTCAGTCAATTCTCACTTACAGCATCCCTATGGTTCCCTGGGAATATTTAGGAATGAGAATTTTTTTTATAAATTAAGAATTTGTGATCTGTATTTTGAATTTTAGGCTCACTTGAAGATTTGTAGGAATGGACTCTAACCTGTTAAGTTCTTGATGTTTATGAAGTTTAAAATTAAAGGAAATGTTTCTTTACCTAATCTAATAAATGATCTGATATTGAGTTGTTGCCCCACAGTTGCTAATATGGCAGAGATTATTTGTGGTCAGGCTCCTTAATACACATCTGTGCACAGATATGCAGAGAGGCTGTAAAAAGGGTGTGGAAATGTTTCACTATCTTTTCATTCCATTTTATTACACCTTTTTGAAGAGCCCTCGCGTGTGTGTGTGTGTGTGTGTGTGCTTCCCAATATTTTGCAGTTCAATATGGCTGTACAATGAAGCTCTTTCTGAGAGCTGTGGAGGAAGTGGGTCAGGTTGAAGCTAGCACTGACACTTTCACCTTGGCGACCAGGTGACTGTGGGGAGCATAGTCCTCTTCTTGCACTGCGACATAAAGGAAAAATGGTGCTTCAGCCATTGCATCTTGAGTCAATTTGTTACAGCAATGTGGTAACATGTATTGAGTGTCTTCTTCTGTGAGACAATGAGAGCATAGGCAAGCAGTTTCTAATACATGACTGAGTCTTATATTTTAATTTAATATTTATTGAGTATCAGACACTTAGATAAGCATTGTGTATTCATTACGTCATCTAGCTACATAGTAACTTTTTGAGAAAGATACTATTATTCTCGTTGACAAATAAGGAAAAGCAATCCAAATTTATCACCACCTAGTCAAATCTGACTCATAGAGATCAAAAGCTATACATCTCTTTTTAACAATTATTCTTTTTGGAAGCTATAAATCTTTCTGGGAGCAGAAAGCTTCATCTTTCTCCCAGGGATGATGGGTGGGCTGGAAGTGCTGACCTTGTAGATGGCAGCCCAACTCCACTATGACACCCAGCTTCCTTACAGATCAAGAAACTGAGGCTCAGTTAGGTGACCACCTAGGATGGCACAGCTTGTTGACTAATAATTGGATCAGCAATTTAAGCTTGTCATCAATTGCCATGTAAGTAACCTCTAGGCTATGCGACCTTAGCCACCTACATTATCCCAGGTGGAGTTCCAAAGAAGTGTAAATGATTGACACTCTCAGCGATTAATTAAAATCTTCAAAACATGACACCTACGAAAGAAATGCCCAGCAACCTGCTTCTGGACACAGTGACTGCAACAATGGGTGCATGCATACAAACAGATATGAGGATGGCTCCAGACTAAGCAGTGTTTACTGTGCTGTGTTAGGGTCCCTCGGCCCCAAATCAACTTGATGACACCTAACAACAGCACTCTCCTTCTAAACAAGTAGCCAGTGAAAGCCAGGCAGAACTGACTTTTGTAAGTCACAGGGATCACAAGGAGTAAGAATCAGCTTGACAGTTCCATACAAAGGGTCTTCATAGCATTGTTCCAAATAGCAAAAAGATGGAAGCAACCTAAATACTCATCCTTTAAAAAGTGGATAAAGAAACTTTGATACGTGCACACATTGGAATACTATGCATCATTTTTTAAAAAATAATGAAAACTTGAAATACCGCATGGCATGTGTTGACCTGGAGAACACCATCCTGAATGAAATTAGCCATTCAGACAAGGACATAGTGTAGGAGGGGAAACACGGCAAAGACTTGCTGACCAAAAAGAGCAGACTTTGGAAGTTACCACCATATAGTGAAGGGCAAGGGAAGGAAAATAAAGCAATAGGCTAGAAGGATGACAAGGATTGATTTGGGTGAAGGGGAAGATAACAATCTATGCCGGGGGTGGGGGGAGATATATCAAAGGTGGGCAGATTGGGTAAACTATGAAGAGGTTTAAACTGCTGAAAACTAAGTTGATTCTCTGAAATGTCAAGTCTCCATCTAATTCACAGTAAAATTATTTTAAAAATAATACACTCAATAGCAATCAGGATTGGAATATGTCTTAGTACTACAGCCAAGGATCACCTCTCATAGCATTCTTTCTGGCAAGAGCCAGTGTCAAAAGAAGGACATCGTACTAAGGACTCTGATATGTGTGTCTAGTATGACTTTGAGTGGGTGAATTTCAATGGGACTGGAAATACTGAAATACTCTATCTAGAACAAGCCATCCAATCCCAAAGAAGCACTGTCATATTCTCTCATATGCTATAGAAGCCCTCCATCGGTGACCTTTGTGTCATAGCCTACACACAACAGCATGCTGGATAAGAATATTGAGGGACTACAAGAAATTTAACCATTTTGGATACTAACTTTGTGGTGAGAAAAATATAATAGGCACCTACATGAAGCAAGTAGAGACACCATTTTCTTTGATTGTAGATTTACAATGATAGAAGTGATTTAGAGATTGACTAACATAGAACACAAGTCAGAGCTTGACATTTCCAAACTTGATAACTTACCTTACTGTGTAAAGGATTTTCATAAGTAGTAATTTCCCCAGCAAATTTAGCATTTTTCAGACTCCCTCTTTAGAGAATGAGATGGCTGAGTGAAAAAACATTGGACACCAGAACTGTTAATAGGGCACTAACTGTGCTCCATTATTAATTGGGTTTCCTTTCATCGTTCTTAAGAAGATCAACTATACATCTGAATCAGCTGGGGATCTATAAGAATAACCTAGGGATCTTGTATAAAACATAGACTTTGACTTGATATATCTGCAGTGCAAACACAAATTCTCAGCAAGGGATAAAACTCTGAAGTCCCAGGGAAACAACTCAAACTGGAGTATGGTCCTGAAAAAAACTCAGACAGCACTTTTAAGTCTTTATGTAGTTGGCATGTACCAAGAGAAGAAGAATCAGAATCTCTCCAAGTCCAGGCATAATCAGGAAGCTGTCCTCATACACCTGGGTCCATTCTTGTGACTGTAGTATCCTACCATCTCAATGAGGCTATCTGACATTTCCCTGGGCCCTCTACAAAAATGATGTCCTTTCCTAGTCATTGATGCAAAGGTAATTTCCTATTTTAAGCTTTATAACTTCAATTACATCTATAATGTCCCTTTTCCCAGGTACTGTAACAGTTTCACAGGTTCCAAAGTTTAAGACAAGGATATCTTGGAGTTGAGGCCACATTATTCTTCCCACCACATTTATTAAGCACGTTGGCACTCTGGACGATAGGCTGAACGCTGCTGGGAAATTTCTGCATCTGAGAAGAGCTCCCATAATTATTGGTTGGGTCCACTCCTCAGGCATTAAATTCCAAGCACTTCTAGTTTGCACAGGCAGAAAGCCTACAGGGCTGCATTGGGATATCCTTATTCATGCACTTTCTGACGCAAGTCAATGCCTACTCAGAGGGACCTGATAGGACAGGATAGAATGGCCTCTATTGAGCTTCGGAAACTAACTCTTTATGAGGGCAGAAAGCTTTTACTTTCTCCTGAGGAACCAGGAGAAATTGGTGGTCTCAAACTGCTGACTTTGCTGTTTTAAGAGCCTACACCACAAGGGCACCTTCAGGGGTATTCTCAGCACTAATGAAGTCTGGAAATATTTTTATGGCAGTGAATCTTGTGGTAGTTACATAATCTGGTGTTGATGTGAGAGGATCCTGAGTGAAAGGGTAGAGTCTTGTCTGTCAATCAAGATGAAACAAATGAGGCCTCTGTGTGGGCCTGGCCTTCTCCTGAGGATTCTGGAAATTCCTCTATTTCCTCCTTAGAGACAGGAGACACTCTCTTTCTCGACTCACTCACTCCCTGAAAGATATTTCTGAGAAGTCACAGGCAGAGCGTTTCAGAACCGAAGGAACCATGCAGAGACCCTTGCAAGCGCTGAGATACTTACAACACCACTGGATCCACAAGACTTCTCACCCACGGACCTGTGATCATTGCATGTGTTTTGTGGGTCTGAAGGGGACTTCATAGATTGGTATCAGATATATGGGCTAATATTGTACTTAGGGGCTTGATCTGGACTGGGTGGTATCTTTTCTGTATATTCAATTCCTCTTGTATATAAACCTTTCTCTTACACATGAGTTACTGTGGATTTGTTTCTCTCGTCTACTCAGAGTGACAGAGACCCAAAGGTAAAGCCCAATTATCTTTTCTTTTTCTTTGCAGGTAAACTTTTACCTTTCAGTCTCAAATTTTCCATTTCGAGATATAACGCATCTAGAATTATAGATGAGGGCTTGTTTAAAACTTACTCTTACATAACAGATTCTAAGTCAATCTTCTGTCAGATCTCCTGAACAGGTTAGTCGGTCCGTGCTCAAGTTTTACCAAAGGAATTTCACTTCATTTGCTGTAATGTTGCCTTTTTGTAAACTTTTTAGTGAAACTCTGTGAGTTGGACATGTCACTAAGAGAGCAGAAATGAGATAGCTATTGTCACCATTATTCGCTTATAAACATCTGGTAACTAAAACTGAGAAAATGTGCATGGGGTAAATTCAAGTGGTTTTAAAAAGGGCATTGTGTTATAAGTTAAGTGCCACTGATTCCATATATCCAAATACTATTTCAATAAATATTTGTTGGCATCCAGATGAGACTTGTAGAAAACATTGTTGGAATGGTTGGATGTGTCCATTTGTCTGTCTGTGACAAAAGTCACAATATTTGTTTCAGGAAATCTTCAGCTCCGACATGATCCCCAATATAAGACTTAGGCAAAGCAGTAATAAGAATGGTCTTGGAATCAAACAGATCTAAATTTAAGACTCAGATTATGTATAGATTACCAAATATACTCATGTATAAACCCAGGCTTTCAGCAGATTTTTTTATGCGGTTTTTGTGGTAAAATAGGTGCCTTGACTGATATTTGGGTTGGCTCACACTTAAGTATATACAGTAAATGCTTGACTTCGCTCACTTAATCTTACTATATGCAAAACAGTCAGAAGAATTAAAAGAGCTTAAGCAGATATACCAAATAATCACAATATCTGATAGGCAGTTAGAATCAACTAAATTGATTACATCTTTTCAAGTGATATCAACACAGATATTTCTTGATGAATGGAGAATGCCTTTGCTTTTTACTATCTTTGGAATTGGAATCAATTCTGGATAGCACTGGACCTTCATCTTTAAACACCCTAACGCTGCATCCTGCAACTGCTTCAAAACTGCACCCCCTCATTGCATTTCAAGTCAGACCTGTCTCCTCTTTGTGGACATAAAGGGATCTCTGATCCATCCAACAGGAATACTGCCCTCCCAAGTCAATGATGGGTAAGATCTGACCATCGGTTTTACCAAATGAATATGCATTTTATCTCTATTATACCATCATCTTGTTGATTGAGATATAAGTTGGGGATCATATTTTATATTTTCTATGCCCCTGCTGTGGGAAGATTAGCTGAGAATGGACTGTATAGACCCCATTTGCTGTATTTTTAAGATGTGTTGCTCTAATCATCTCATCTCATATATTACCCATGCCATGGGGTCAAGTCTGCCCCACAGCAGCCCTCTTGGACAGAGTAGAACTGTTCCATATGTATGTAAAGACTGCAACCTTTCTAGCAGCCATCTGCCTCATCTTTCTTCCAACGAGCAGATGCTGGTTCCAAATCGTAGATTTCCATGTTAGCAGCCTACTGCTGAACCCATTGTGCCACTGGGGTCCTACCTCATATAGAACACAAATAAGAATAATAGAACTCCTGGTTGGTTCTGACTCACAACAACCCTTTGAGACTGAATAGAACTTCTCTGTGTGAATTCCAAGACTGTACATCCTGAAGAGAACAGATAGCTTCATATTTCTTCCACAGAGCAGCTGGTGAGGCCTGACCTCTACCTAGGGGTTAGTAGCCCAATGTTTAGCCCACTGGTCCACCAGACCTCCTCTCACTCTCAATACCATTGAGTCAATGCCAAATCATAAAGACCCTACTGGACAGACTAGACCTGCCACTGCGAGTTCCCAAGACTGTAACTGTAGGAGGGTAGAAGTCCCCATCTTTCTCCCAAAAAAATGTCTGCCTGATGGTTTCGAACTGCAGAACTTGTGGATCACAACCCAACACATAACCACTATGTCACCAGGGCTCCTCAGGACTCCTGGACCCTCCTAATTCCCCACATCCAGTTACTGTAAATAATTCCAAAAAATTTAGGTTCTCAAGATGTGAATCCAAATGTCATTTCCTTTGTAATAAGATGACTTATCTAAGTTTTGCATCAGCTATATTTGAGTGGTGAATGCCAGAGACAGCCAGAACTGTATTTTTATAGAGAGCTGAGAACCTTGACATTTAGTTATCCTTTATTATGCCCTGGTTTTATTGAAAATTATTTTCATCCCAATTGTGACAGAACACAAAAATATCTATAGCTGCAATGATCTGATGGTCACATAGAAAGGACAAGCAGAGTGTTGTGTTAATGCTTAAGACAACATTTTTTATAAATATCAAGCAGCAGTTTAGTAAAAATTCACTACAGATCAATTATTGTCAAGGATTTTCTTAATATGAAAAAGCATTGCCTCTAAGAAGTTTGCAATCTATAAAAACAAGATTATATTAAACTTTGAAGAGTACACCATAGTTTGAAATGAAAGTTAGAAAACCTGCCATCTTTCATCAAATTTATTTTTGACTATTTTATTGACATTAACTCATATATCATATAGCAGTTTGTTCATATAAAAAAGAGTTGAGAAGAGCTGTACAAGCTCCCAATAAAATGATTTTTAAAAGAGTTGTGTAATCATGACCACAATCAACTTTAAGAAATTTTCTTCTTTCTTGTACTCATTGTTATTAACACCCCATTTCTCCATAACTTCTTCTGTCATATCCCTAGGAAATTATGAATCCAGTTACTGTCTCTATGTATTTATCCTATGTAGTTGAGCATACAAAACCAAAATCCTCAATCAAAAAGGAGAAAATATTAAAAACTCAAACAAACATGCAATGGATCTAAAAGGAGATTAAATGACAAACAGTGGCGAGATTCAAACAATTTAACAATCAGTTCACTGCCCTAGTGACTATTTATTATTTCATACAGTTAATATTTAAATAATAATGGTAAATGAACTACACAAAGGTATATTATGAGTTTTAAGATATTAGTGAAAATGTTAAGTAATATCTGATAAAAACAGTAAAACTGTAATTTAAGATATTTCCATATTCTTTGTAGATTGGCATCCTCACTTGCAATTTTCTTTACTTTTATCTGAGCATCATCAGCTGTATGATTTATCCTTCAGCATCTTTTCACTGTAGGAGGAGGATCTCACTCTTTAGAAGTTGGTCATGAAACAATAGTCATTGTGTTTGCTATATTAGAAATAGGCCACTTTTCATCTCTTAGCATAGTATTTTAATGTTTGAAAAACATGCTTCTGCTTCTGCTGAACTTACAGAAACTGTTCTGACAATAATTTTAACTCTTTGAGCACTTTTAGGAATTGCATAATTCATCTATAATATCTCATGGGAAGCTGGGGCATAACACAAAGCTGAAATGAACGACAAAGTGTCATGCTCCAGTGGTTTGGCTCCTTTTCTCTTTATAGTCTTTATTGTTTAAGGAAGTTATGCATGCAAGAGAATAAAAATGTAGCATTTAATTGAAAGCATAATGAGGTTTATGAAATTAATAACTATATTGCAGGCATAATCCCATCCAATCTTTTTACACCTATGGATTGCATAAACATTAGTACAGGCACTTAGAATATGCTGTTGTGCATTTTTAATTGATTTTAATTACTATTATTTTCTTTGTTTCATTTTTTTGTTTCTCTATTGTTTCTGTTAGGTTTCTTGCTTTTTGAAGCACACACAAGAGGAGTGGATGCATAGAGAAAATAACTGATTCGGTGGCTTGCTGGGGATTGTTGGGGATGATGAAGGACATTGGGGAGCAAATAAGGAATGCGGGAGGGGGAGGTGCATTATAACTGATTGTGATGATAGGTATAGAAATCTTTTTAATAATGACATATTGTTAGTCTGGGTAGACTCGAGAAACAAGTTCATGGAGACTCATGTGTGGATAAGAAAAAGATTTCAATACAAGAACAACTGAATATTGAAAAAATGTCCCAGATCAACTCCGTAAGTCCTATATCAGGCCATGTGTCTGATACCAATTTATAAAGTCTTCTTCAGACTCCTGAATCACATACAATGATGTCAAATGCAGAGAGATCACAGGCCAGTAAGTTGAAAGTCTTGTGGATTCAGTGGCATTGTAAGCATCTTTGCACTGGCAGGAGTCTCTACATGGCTTCTCTGGCTTCAGAGCTCTGATTGCATCAGGTAAATCCATGTGGCTTTACCAGCTCCCGGGTCACAGAGTCTATCAGTGTAGTGCCATGGATCTTGTCAGTAGAGTATCTCCAAAGCAGAGAGAGAGTCTCACCTACCTCCAAGGAGAAAAAATACAGGAATTCCCAGAATTCTCAGGAGAAGGCCATCCCCATATAGAGACCTCATTGGATATGATCCAACTGCCAGAGTAGACTCCACCCCTTCACTCCTAATCCTCTCAAATGCCAGAGTGACACCAGAATATATAACTACCACAACTTAACTATGGAAGTGCATATTATGTGAATTTTATATCAATAAAAGACTTTTTAAAGGAGGGAGGAATGTAAATTTATGATTTCCACATTGGGTAGGTGCCCAGCCACCTCTTTAAAGAGAACCCTTATTAGCTGTGCCAGTTTAACAACCAGTTTGCAGAACTCAACAAAAAATTATGTAACAATTCTGCCAAACTGATGTAAACTGACTGAATCTCACAACTGATGACAAGGTGTCACATTTTAGTTCAATTACATCTGCAAAAATTCACCTTATAATGCACTCTGTCTGATAACATGGCCATTCACATGCCTGGTCCCTACTCAGGAGGGATTCACTGGCGGTTTAATCAACATAGAGACCCTGCAAATGATTTTTGGCCTTCCACTGTCATTCATACCCTCCTGCAAAACTGAGTATTCAGAATTTAACCTCTAATAATGTTCTCTCTTCCACTTTACATTTTATTATTAAAATCCTGGAATCACACAGGCTTGTGTGCTTGTTCTGAATCGATTTGGCTGATGTCTCACTTTAAAGGTAAACCTTTAAGACTCCATATACTATTCTTTCTGATAGTTGGGCACCATGGGTTTTCTTTATCATAAGTTTCTATAGCACCCAAGTCTTCAATGATTTCTTCATGAAATCAAGTATGAAACAGAGCCAGGTTGTGAATACTAATTGTTGTTAGCATAGGGCTACCATCAAGGGAAAGCTCAAAATTTTTTCATTGATCTATGGTTTTTATGTGTCTCTTCTTCAATTTAGAGACATCATTATTATTTTATTGGATAACATAAGACATCATCCCCATTGAGGCATACTTTAATTCTATTGATTGTGTCATTAATTTAGTCAGTGGTATAGAATTTAAAGCTGTTGAGAAAATAAAATATACAGATTTAGGATAGTTTTATGCCATTGCTGACATGTACATATTTAAGATTAAGTGTCTGGACATTACACAATGAGTGTTAGAAGTAAGGTAAAACTTTCAAAAATGCTAATTCACAAAGACAAAACTATGGCTTCTAGAGTAAGATGTGTCATTAAAAAATCAAATACGTTATGAAAATAGAAAGTATATGATAGACTTGAGTTGCTATTTATTGGGAACCTTCAAAGCAACACATCAGAATCAAAATATAATGACTCCCAAACCCAAAACTTTAGGAGAGTGGTCATCTGTTTCTTTGCACACTAAATGAATTTCGGCCTTAAACTCAAGGGAGTATTGCAGTTCTTGCTATCAGTTTATAGGTATGTTTAGGGTAATGTTCAGTTAGCTTAGTGAGATTTATGAATCAGATCATTCTAATATAGTCTATAAGGACTGTTGTATATTTTGAAAGGACAGATTCTACAATTCTAGTTGTCTGTAGTATGCAACACGGGTCAATAAGAATTCGATACAACTTAGGATAAAGTGTGCAATTAGGAACATAACACTGGGCTTACGCTCCAATTGCAGGCTTATATTCTTAATATCAAGTATTTTTCCCAAAGGCAGGCTTCCCCACCTGGTTTACCTTGGTATCCCCTACCTGACCTCGATTTCCAGGAAAGTTCACTGTAGAACATTATTATATGACAGGAACTGGCCTTCACCCTCTTGCTACATCATGAAAAATTAACCCAGCTGAGGTAAGGCCTTTCCATCAAAGTGGCTTATATGGTCTGCAAATAAGGGGGGTTACATATGGTTCATGAACACTAGGCTAAGCACACCAGCACACTACCTTGTTGCTTGGGTAAGCAAATTAGAAGGTTAGAGGACCTGAGAACAGAAGCCTGACTTTGTATTGATGTTTATTCCCATAGTAGTAGTCTCATACAATCTTTGTCCTTTTGCGGCTGACTGATTTTACTCAGCACAATGATTTCCAGGTCCATCCACATCATGAAGTGTTTCATCGTTGTTTTTTAGAAACCTATAATATTTTTCTGTGTGTATGTACCAGAGTTTTTTTTATCCATCTTCTACTGATGGGTAGTTGGGCTGCTTCCAGATCCTTCAATGAACATGGGAAAGCAGATATTTGTCAGTTTTATGCCTCTAACTTTGTTAGGGTATATTTCCAGTTGAGATATTGAGGGCCCATATGAGATTTCTATTTCCAGTTGTTTGGGGTAACACCATATCACTTTTCATAATGATCATACATGTTTATAGACCCACCATCTCTGTATAAGAGTTTCAATTGTTCCACATCTTCTCTGGATTTTTTCTTTTTCTTTTTAAAATTAGGATGTTAGTCATAGTCTTGATGATTATGAGCATTTCTGCCTGTGCTTATTAGCCATTAAGTATATTTTTTGGTGAGATCTCTGTTCATGACTTTTACCAATCTTTTAATTTGATTATTTGCTTTATTCTTAGTTAAGTGTTTTAGAGTCCTACAGATTTTTGTAACTAGTCCATTGTCCATTGTGCTATTGCTATAGATTTCCCCTCCCCCCATCTGTGGGAACTCATTTTACTCTTTTGAAGGAGTCTCCTAATATATAAAAATATTTTATATTATAATATATCTCAGGCATACATTTTGTCTTCCATTGTGTATGCTTCCTTTATTATATTTAGGTATGGCCCTGCTTTATTCTTGTGAACTGTTTGTTGTTTTATTTTTCCAGTACTGTTTTTTGAAAAGGTTGCCCCTCTCCCATTTAATGAAACCAGTCATCTTTCCTGATACAATTAAACACTTAAGTCCCAAGTCTCCTGCATTCTAGTTTCAAATCTGAGAGTCTTGGTCCTCCCTCCGTGATCTATTTACAGCATGTTTGTCTCCTTTAAGATAAACCCTGCCATAACTCATATGTCACTGTCATTATTATTATAGCACTGCTGAGGCTACTGGTGTTCTTGTGGTTACTCACTGGGCTGTGATTCACATGATCGCCTGTGGGCATCTCATCATGATTCACATGATGAGAGAAAAACAGTTACAGTCTCAGAAGCCAACAGGGGGTCATATGAGAGTCAGCACAGCCTGCATAGCAGGGAGAATCCTGATGCTACTTGGGTTAGGCAGGGTTCTTTGGAGAAACAAAACCAGGACACTTATGATTATATAGCTATGAGAGGACAGATTTACACAGCAAGAAGGAATATAACCACTAATTAGTCCACACAGCTGTACTGAGGGCTCAGTTCAAGTCACTTCCATAGAACAGTAAATACACTGGTAGTCCTTCAACTCACGTGGGCTGCCAGGTCCAAGATCAAGAAATCAGACAGCAGAGTCCTCCTGTGGACAAGCAGCAGGATGAGTCACCAATAGTCAATGTCTCGGGAGCTTAGCAAAGCAGGTCCTGATGGGATATTGAACACAAACAATTTAAGGCAACAGGACCCACTTGCCTCCAGCTCAAGCAATGGATGCACAAGCAGCATGGCGAAGCAGGTCTTGAAGGAGCCTCAAGCTCTAGTGACATGATCCATGGGGTGACTTGGCCCACAGGTGCTGTTGCTAAAGCAGAGAACTAGAAAACAAGGGAGAAGGGGGCAGACCATCTCTTTGCCTTCTAATCAAACTGTGAACTGATTAAGCCCACATGTTATTATTGGCCAGCTTGGCATAAGAAAACTAACTACCAGCTACTACAGATAATATTCATTCAATTTTTCAAAATCAAATTCCCTGCCATCGAATCAGTTTTGACAGGTTAGAATTCCCACTGAGTTTTAACTCTTTACAGGAGGAAAGAGGCTCATCTTTTCCCTACAGAGGGGCTGGTAATTTCAAACTGTTGAGGCTGCAGATAACAGCCCAATTCTCAGCCTCTACCTCATAATGACAATAATAACAGCTACCACAATGTTATAGGGTTCCTATGAATTGAAAACAATTCAACAGAAGTGAGATCCTCTTTTTTTAAGCCTGATTTTTTGAGAAATAATGCTAGACAGCAAGTTAAGTTGTTTATAGAAATTTACTTTTACTTAATCTAAGTTAAAAAAAACAATTCTATAGAAATACTAAGGTTTAGAGCGGTTAGGAAACTAGCCCAAGGTCAGGAAGAAGCCGAGTTGGAACTTTCTCCTATCTGGTTCAGTATGTGATATCCCTAACCCTTACACCGAGGCCCTGCCCTTTAACTTGAAGACAATCATATCACACTTTTCCTTGCAAAGGATATAGACATACATAATGTGGCTTGGGTTACAGGCTGAATTTATTATAGGGCAAAGATCAGACAATAATTATGTGGGGTAGACAGTAATTGCTACCTAAATAGCATGTTTTTCTTCGTCGTAGATAATGGGCTGTCAGTGTTGATTAAGGTAACTGATGATCTGTGGGTGAGTCCAGACGTTTTCAAATAAATATACCTGATCAGTGGGATTCAGACTTTGTGGAAAATAAGTCTATATCAACTCCTTGCTGCTCTTGATTTTTCTGCAAGGAAGTATAATTATTCTCAAGCCCAACACTGATGACAAACTCTGAACTTCAAAGATTTTTTTGTCTTATTCCTCAAATTACAGGTCTGTATCTGTCTCACATCTCTTAGCTATATTTGGCTTACAGTCATATACCATCTTTTTTGGACCATAAGATGCACTTTTTCCCCAAAAGTGGGCAACAAACAAGGGTGCATCTTATGGGTTGAAAGAGTGGTATCCCAGAACATTTTAGTATATTGGTACTATTTTGTTCAGAATATTTTTCTTGTTATCCTGCTCTAAAAACTGGGTGTGCCTTATGGTCAGGTGTGTCATGATCCAAAAACCAGGGTAATTGGTCTTCATCACCACTGAGCTTTGAACTGTACCTCTTTGGGTCCCAAGAAAAATGAGAAACTTTTAGGTTTATAAATGAAAGTTATAACCAGCATTTCTTATAATATAACCAGTTTTGTATTTTTTTTACTAAATCAGAGACCATCCCTCAAAACTATCCAAATAGCAGATAATTACTTAGACCCACTTCAACAAATATTAATTAAGAACTACACCATTTATTATTCCAGGTGCTTGGAGTTTTGTTTAAGGCTGGCGAGTATGAGAAAACAGCGCATCACATTGTATCAGCATAAAAAGCGTAAGTGATAAAGAGAGGGTCGAAAGTGCTTTGCAAGCACAGGGAAGTGGCGTTGACTTCAACCTGGAGCTTTGTGGGCTTCCTGTCCCATGTGATAGTAGAGCACACCATTAAAATGGCAGTCACACACGGTCAACACTTCTCCAATCACTCAGTAGTAACAAAATGACACCAAGCATTGTAAAAGCCCTGAAATGAATAGCAGTCTTCATAGATGCCATAATTTTGTTCCCAACGCGTGCATAGTTTCATGATGATCATACTCTCGAGCAGCCTTGTAGGCATCCCAGCACAGGCTAACAGTATGTTTGGGCAGAATAGGCGACTATTCAAGAATGAACCAGTTCCACAAAACCTCTCCAGCCTGCTTTCACAACATGAAGCCCCTTTCATGGGGAATGATGCCTCACATTATATAACCACAGACAGAAAATCCCTGCGTAAAAACCTCCTTGGAGTGACAATGGGAACACACATATAACAAGACCTCTCTCTGTAGCAGATTGTGTGCTAACATTAATGTGTGATCATTCATCTATACCTCATGATGTTAAGTGATAGGTATTAGTAGTCTCCTTTATAATAGTAGAGAACAGTGAGCTTTGACGGGGTGGGGAACACTTCTGTGAGCTTGATTACAGCTCCTAGATGCCTTTTAGGATTAAGTCGAACTGTTCCACAGCGTGTCTCTGACCGTCGACCTGGAGCAGAGCAGACAGTCTCACCTTTCTCATGGGGAGAGAATTAGCCTTTAGCAGCTCCTCACTGACCCCACTCCACTACCACGGCTCCTGGAGGCTTTGCTCAAAGCCATGGGGCCTGGGTGAGGCCATAAGTCCAAGATTTCAACCTTGCAGGGATAACCTGGTCCAACTGGCATGTGTCAAACTTAAGGAAAATGACTGGAACTAAAAAATGTTCTAAGCAGAAATGGAGCCATAAGTTAAATGGGAAATAATAAAAAAGGGTATAGGGGGTGGTGGAGAAGGGACTCAATACAATAATACAATTTGGTACAGAAAAAATCCTGTTCCCACCCTAAACTACCTCAGACTATTACGGCCTTCTAGACAAGGGCCTGCACTCAACTACACACACACACACACACACCAGAGGTTTAACGTGCAGCTCCGTCTTTCACCTGAGAAACTCCAGGACCAGCGAAAATAAGACACCAGGCAGAAACCCAATTCTCCTTTCCTACCACAGGCACATTTAGGGAGCTAAATTGCAGGAAGTGATTATCCTTTACCTCAAAGAAACTCTCTTTTAAAACTAGTCTCAGAATGAACAATTGCTGCAGCAGCTGCCAAGCACAAACCCTCTGCCAAGCAGGAGTGCAGGCTTCCACCCTGGGAGGAGATGGTTCTGGGACTCAAAAGTCCTCACAGTGCATGTGCACTCACACCTCTCTACCCTTCAAGCCCCTCCCCCATCTTCCCCAGGAGGGAAAAAACTTTTCACATGAAGCAAAATCCTTCAACATACTCCGAAAATTTCATCAGACAACTTATATTCTAGCCTATGCTCTACAACGCACTGACATGCCCTTTAAAAATTCATTATTTCTGAAGTTCCAGCATCTGTATGATGTGTCACATCATGGCTGAGGTTTTATCCTTCTTCAAATGTATTTTTCTATAAGATGTCATTTCAACCAGGCAGTATTACTCTATAAGATGCCATTTCTACACAGGGTGAAGGCACAGGGTTTAGAGTTGCAAAACCAGGCAAGTTATGTCCTATTTCCCCAAAGAGTTGATTTTTTTTCCTACAAGTTATTAGGATTGCTAAATTTAGAAAACTGTTATTGTTAGATGCTGTCCAGTTAATTCTGAAGCACAGCAACTCTTGTGACAAAGTAACAGAGCTTCACCTTGTCCAGTGCTGCTCTCACAATTATTGTCAAGTCTAGGCTAATGGCTAATGGCTAATTGTCAAGTCCATCCCACTGAAACCCTTCCTCTGTGGTGAGCCTCCAAGCACGATGTCCTTTTCCAGGGAGTGTTTTCTCCCGAGAAGGTGCTCCTAGGAGGTGAAGCAAAGTCTCACCATTCTTGCTTCTAAAGGGCATTCTGGCTGAACGTCCTCCAAGACAGATTTGTTTGTTCTGCTTCCAGTTAACATTGCTTTCAATATCCACTAAGTCAATCATTCAAAGGCATCAATTCTTCTTTGGACATTCTAAGTTACTGTCCAGCTTTCACACACATAGGAGGTGATGAAAAATTCCATGGCTTCTATCAGGTACACTTCAACCCCCCAAATGACATTTTTTGCTTTTTATGTTAAAGTTTTATTTTAGGGGTAGAGGCAGCAAAAGAACACACTGCATTGAAGAATTATGCTGCAAATTTGTAAAACTATAACTGTGAATTTTTTTTTACCATTTTATTGGTGGCTCATACAACTCACCACAATCCACCCATCCATCCATTGTGTCAAGCACATTTGTACATATGTTGCCATCGTGAGTTGGTTTTTTTTTTTTTTTTGGCTTTTTTTTTGCTGTTGTTTTTTGGGAGGGTTGGGGTTTTTATTTGGGGGGGGGGCATCACTGCCTATGCTGGTTTGGGGCACTACCCAGTGCCGCTCCTGAGAGCCACTGCTGGATTTGAACCACCAAGCCTGTGGGCTGCAGTCCCGCACTCAACCACTAACGCCACCAGGGCTCAGCGTGATTTTCGAAGCATTTTCTTGTTACTTGAACCCTTGGTATCAGTGCCTCATTTTCCCCTCCAACCCCCTCCTCCATGAGCCCTTGAAAATTTATAAATTATTTTTTTATGTCTTGCACTGTCCGTGTCTCTCTTCACTCCCTTATCTTTTGCTCATCCCCTGGGAAGGGGTCATTGATAGGTCATTGTGATGAGTTCCCCCTTTCTACCCTTCACCTTTCCCTTACCCTCCTGGTGTGGCTACTCTCAACTTTTGTCCCAAGGAGTTTACTGCCCTGTATTCCCTGTGTTTCCAGCTCATATCTGTTCCCATGCACATGTCCTGATCTAACCAGATTTGTAAGGTAGAATGAGGGTAATGATAGAGGGGGGAAGGAAGCATTAAAGAACCAGAGGAAAGCTGTATGATTCATTGGTGCTATACTGTATGCTGACTGCCCAGTCTTCTCCCCACGACCCTTCCGTAAAGGGATGTCCAATTGCTTACAGATTGACTTTGGACCTCCATTCTGTGCTCTCCCCCCTGCCCAACATTGTGATTTTTTTTGATCTGGGTCTTTGATACGTGATCCCATGGACACTTCATAATCACACAGATTGGTATGCTTCATCCATATGGACTTTGTTACTTCTAAGCTAGATGACGCCTTGTTCATCTTCAAGGCTTTAAGATCCCCAGATGTTATATCTTTGATAGCCTGATACCATCAGATTTCTTCACCACATTTGCTTATGCACCCACTTTGTCTTCAGTGATCATGTCAGTAAGGTGAGCATCTCAGAGTGCCAGATTATTAGAATAGTGTTCTTGGATTGAGGGAGTACTTGAGTAGAGGGCCTTAACACTAAGCCTAAAAATATATGTACATGGATATATTTTCCCTTTGTCATATATGATCAAGCCCTGCCAGACCTTCTACACTCTCCTGGTCATTGATTTCTGGTCATTTGTTGTTCCCTTGTGCCTGGTTTTATTAACACCAACTTCCTTTCCCCCACTACCCCCTCTCACATGCCATCCCATTGTTCTCTCTTCTGGCTTCTTTATCCTGCCTTTCCCATCTAGATAGACATGCAGAGACAACCATAAGCACAAACACAAGATAGTGCAAAACAAACCAATAATAGAAAAATAAAACAATAGCTACAACAACCCCAACACAATCCAATGACAAAAAAAGAACATTCTATAAATAATGCAAGGTCTATTTTTGTCTTGTATGAGTGTTTTCCAGTTGAGTATGATGGGGTGCCATGGCCTAGTCCCACAGTCTATTTTTGGTCTTCCCTGGAGACTTCATTGCTCTGCTCCCCTTGCTCTTTTGCCTCCAGTTGGTGGGGTCAGGGAGGGCACAATTCCCACAGTTTGCCTCCAGTGTTATCCCCCATAGTGCTATGAGTCAGTGAGGAATGCCATGTCTCCTGGTGGGGCCAAACCTATTGTCCTCTCTGGTCACTGACTGCTCTGAGCAGAAATATTATCCTCAGAACTTGGAGGGCCAGGACGTGCGACACTCTTTTTCCTGATCAGACATGTCCCACTTCTTGAGCTGTGGCTTCAGGGCTATCCTCTAAAATGAAGTCTTCTTGGAGAAGGGGAGAGGCTATCGAATTAGTTGGTAATGGGCCTGACCCTTAAGGTCTCTCTATTGGTTCCCTGCTTCATACCAGTGTGTTGTGTTCTTGTCTTGGAGCACTGGGTTGAAGTCTGTTCCCTCTTTCCCTGTGGAGATAGAAACAGCACCCTCCCCTTGGGTGGGTTAGTGTCCTGTTTTTCTGGCTACCCATGGCTTTTTCACCCCTCCCTTTTAGTTGGCTACCATATGTATCCCTGGGTTTAGGTTGGCCCCTGCCATATTAATCTGGAACTCACCTCAGGAATGTCTGTATACAGTAGCTCCTTCCCTACACCCCTTTTGAATTTTTTGAGCTACCTTAGTGGACTCATGCTGTACTTGTGCTTTTGTGCTTCACTTTCTTCGCTAGCCTAATTTTCTCCCATTCTTCCCACGTGGTGATGTGCTTCAGGCGCTCATCACTGCTTTTTAGGAATACATAATATTCCATTGTATGTATATACCAATGTTTTCTAATCCATTCGTCTGTTGATGGGAACTTGAGTTGTTTTCAACTCCTTGTAATTGTGAAACGGCACTGCGATGAACATTGGAGCACAAATGTCTGGCTGTTGTTTACTTCTGGGTATTTTCCCAGGGAGGTTGCTGGATCATATGGTAGCTCAATTTCCATGTTTTAGATATTGTCAAATCTATTTCCATAATGGCTATATATACTGACAGTCCACCAGCAGGGAAAAAGAACTCCTTTCTCTCCACAGCTCCTCTAACACTCGTTACTTTCTGATTTTTTGAAGTGAGCTATCTTTGAGGGTATTAAGTGGTCTCACATAGTTGTTTTAATTTGCATTTCTTTTATGGCTAGAGATATGGAACATTTTCTCATATCTTTATTGGCCATTTGGATTTCTGCCCTTGAGAAACTTATGTTCAAGTTCTCTGCCCATCTCCTCAGTGGACAATTGTTTTTTTTTTCTTGTTAATTAGCATAGTATTATAGATTTTAGTAATAAGGCCTTTGTCTGATATGCCATTGCTAAAGATATTTTCCCATTCTGTGGTCTCTCATATTACTCTCTTGGTGAATTCTTTAAATGTACACAAGTGTTTTATATTTAGTATATCACACTTGTCGATTTTGCCTCCTCAGTGTTTGTGTGCTTCCCTATTTCCAATAGGATATGTATTCCCTGAGTCAAAGTTCTCAGATTTATTTTAATTCCCTCATTGATAGTCCCCTAATAGTTTGGGGTTTTACCTGAAGGTTTAAGATCCACCTTGAGTTTAGTTTTGTGCATGGAGTGAGATAGGGTCTTGTTTCATTTTTCTGCAGAAGTGTATACATTTTTTCCAGCACCACATACAGAAGAGAGAATCTGTTTCCCATTTGATATTTTGGGAGCCCTGCTTGAAGATCAGCTGTCTGCATGTTGATGATTTTATTTCTTGGATTTCAATCATTTTCCATTGGTCAAAGTATCTATCATCATACCAATACCACACTGTTTTGACCACTCTGGCTGTATAGTAGGTGCTAAAGTCAAATAAAGGAAGCCTTGCAACTTTGTCTTATTTCTTGAGGAGCTTGGTGCTAATTCCAGGTTTCTTACCCTTCCATATGAAGTTGGTGATTTGTTTTTTCAATTTTTTGAAGAAAGATGATGGTATTTGGATCAGGATAGCATTGAATTTATATAGTACCTTGGGTAGAACTGAAATCTTTACTATATTGAGTCTCCCAATCCACAAGCATGGTATGTCCTTCCATATGTTGAGGTCACCCTTGGTTTCTTTTGATAGTGTTTTGAAGTTTTCCTCATACAGATATTTTGGGTTTTTAGTCAGATATATCGCTAGATATTTCAATTTGTGCTTGGCTATTGTGAAAGTTACCACTTTTTTGATCCCCTCTGCTGTGGCCTTGTCTAATGTGTACAGTAATCTGAGAGACTTCTGTTTATTGATCTTGTAACCTGCCACTCTACCATAATCCTCTATTCCTTACAGTAGTCCTCTCATGGAATTTTTGGAATATTCCATCTATAAAAATCATATCCCCGCAAATAATGATAGTTTCACTCTCCCTTTCCCAGAAGAATATCTTTGATATCTTTTCTTTGCTGTATACTATTAGCTAGGACCTCCAGTATGATGTTAAATAGGATTGAAAACAAGGAACCTCCTTATTTAGTCCCCATTTTCCAAAGAATGGATCTTGTCTTTTCTCCATTGACTACCATATTCACTGTTGGTCTTTCATAACGTGGATTACATCGAGGAATTTTCCTCCCATTCCTATCTTCTTGAGTGCCTTAAACACTAAATGGTATTGGATGTTGTCGAAGGCTTTTTCCACATCTAGTGATATTATGACTTGGTTCTTATCATTTTTCATTTCAATGCAGCGAATAATACTAATGGTCTTTTGTTTAGGGAACAATCCCTGCATCCCTGGTATGAATCTCACTTAGTCATGGTAATTATGGTAAGTTGTAATCCCACTTTGTCATGGTGAAGTATTTGTTTTATATACTGTTGTATTCTATTGCCCAGTATTTTGTTAAGGATTTTTTTGTATCAATATTCATTAGGATGGTGGTCTGTAGTTCTCAATTCTTGTGGAATCCTTGCCAGATTTAGGTATCAGAATTTTACTAGCTTCATAGAAAAATTTGGGAGTTTGCCATCTTTTCTATGTTCTGCAAGAGTTTGTGTGGGATTAGTGTCCGTTCTTCCCTGAATGCTTAACAGAATTCTCCTGTGAAGCCATCTATCTTTTTCCAGGGTAATCCCTTGAGAACCTTGTCTATTTCTTCTATTGATATGAGTCTGTCAAGATTCTTGATGTCCATCAGGGATAGTTTAGGTAGGGATTGTTTTTCCAAGAATTTATCCTTCAATTTTTTTAATTCTTCAGTGTACAGTCCTTCATAATACTGTGTAACTATCCTTATGGTTTCACTAGAGTCCATTGAAATGTCCCTTCTTTCATCCCTCATCCTTGCTATTGAAATTTGCTCCTTCTTTTCTTTGGTTAAGTTTACCAGAGATCTGTTTATTTTGTTTATCTTTTCAAAGAGCCAATTTTTAGCAGCACTAATTTTCCATAGTTTTCTTATTTTCCCTCTCCTGAATCTCAGCTCTAATTTTTATTATTTTTCTTTCGCTATTAGTTGGATTGTCTTGTTGCCTCTGCTCTAGTTGCTGTAAATTTGGTGTTAACATGTCAATTATAAGTCTCCCTTTCTTTTTTTTATGTCTGCCTGTATAGCTATGAAGCTTCCTCTGATGACTGCCTTTGCTATGTCCCATAAGTTTTGGTATGTCATGTTCTCATTCTCATTGGTTTCCAGAAATTTCCTAATTTCGTCTCTGATCTGGCCCAGTTCATACGCCTTTTGCTAGAGACTTATTCATTCTCCAGTTGTTTTCCCTTGTTTTCTTCATCTTCCTTCTGTTTATTTCCAGCCTTATATCACAGTGGTCAGAGAGAGAAGTCTCTATGATATCAATGTGCTTAAATTTATGCAGATTTGATTTATGCACTAGTATGTGGTCTATTTTCAAATATGTGTCATGTGGGCCTGAAATTAATGTGAATTTTTTTTGTATTTGGGTGGAGAACTCTAGATATCTCTCAGGTCAACTCATCTAATTATAGTGCTTAGCTCTTCAGGCCTCCTTGTTGTGTTTCTTTCCCAGTGATCTATCTTTCTCAGAAATCTGTATATTGAAGTCACCTTCTGTAATTGTTGAGCCTGTGATTTCTTTTTTCATCTTTTGGAGCATTTCAGCAAGTAAATATTTCAAATGCTTCGTGGTTCTTGGTCTATGGTTAACTTGAGAATTATATAGTGTCCTTCCTTATCTCGTTTTATGGTTTGCACTTTGAGATCAATTTTACCCAACATTAGGATCACAATTCCTACCTTTTTGGAATTGCTATTTGTTTAGTATGTTTTTTCTCCAACCATTGAATCTCAGCCCATTTTTGTCTGTAATTTTGAGATGTGTCTCCTATAGGAAGCAGATTAAGGGGTAGTGTTTCCTAAGTCAATCTGCTAGTCTCTGTCTCTTAAGGTCTGAGTTCATTCCATTGATATTAAGGGTTATTACATCTATCTGTGGACTCTGTGATTTTATCATTTTATTTTATCATTTTATCCCTCTTGTGTCGGGAGTTTTTCTACCTCCATTTCTTTTCCATTGGTTGTGCATATGTGTGTTTGTGGTTCATTCTTGCCTTCTTTCCGTTGTTGAACCAGTGTTATATTAAGGGTTTTCCCCTTGATGGTCTCTGGGTGGAGTTGTTCTGTGTGGCAGTCTCTTGTATGTGATTGGTGAGTGTTGTTCTTCTGTTCCTAGTGGGTCTGTGAGGATCTACTGTGGTGCTGGGTTCCTTTTTGTTTATTCTTTGAGATTTTTCTTGTCCAGGAAGACTCTCATTCTCTATCAACTTTGATAGATAATTTGGCTGGATATAGTATTCTTGGGTTTGTGTTGTTTTCCTGCAGTTTTCAGTGTTGGGGTCTCGGCCAGCGAGACCCTCTCGTGGGGACCTTAGGAAGCGACGAACCTGGATGAAGAAAAGACACAGAGACAGGGAGCAAGACA